>JAASFY010000258.1:0-29306 GCA_023334035.1 Globisporangium okanoganense
GCTTTTGAATTGCGGTTTCTTGCAGTGTATCAGGAAGTGTCCAGCCCGTGCCCTCTGAAGATCACAGCTCAATCCGATTGCTCACTCAAAAATAAAGTGTAGAAAACTATGTGACTTAATAACTGACATAGAGTTTAATAGCCCTACCCTTACATGCAGGGCTGCCATTCATTGCACTTTTATTTATTACAATGCCATCTAGAAATAATTTGTTTTATTGTATTTTTGATTTTGGCAAAATAAATTAGTGCAATCCCAAAAGCTGACCAAATTAATTATTGCATTGCTAAATTTCATAATTATTGGGAAATAGTGGAAATATTATCTATTCCGATGATTCGATTCGATAAATTCATACGTTTATTGTAGGATAACATTTTTTCGGGCAATTGCGAAATTAACATTATTGAAGAATATTGGAGTGACCAAGAAAGGAAAATAGATAGTTTATTGCTCACAGTCACAGTCAGAATAGAAAATCAATAATTGGAGGATATTTATTGCATTAATTTTAGCATCAATTAATTTTTCGGCAGCCCTGCTCACAGGACGCCATGCATCACCCAAAAACTGCTCCACATTGCAAAAATTGAGATTGCCCTACAATATGTATTATGACATTTATATACTAAAATAAGGAATCGCAAAGTATTTTTGATTTGTGGTGGCCATAAGTCGCATTTACAATCAATCTCAAACACGCTCAGTTACCCGCAAGTCTCCGACGATGATTTGGTCCACACTGGTGATCTATGATCCTCCGCCTTCGGGAGGAGCTTGGCATAATTATTACGGGGCTGAAAGGAAATTGGAAACAAATATGCTAGGAAATATCCAATATTTCCTGGCATCTTTTTCTGTGGGACTTTTAAAAAGGGAAATGGATTTTTTTCCGGTTTGAGCTGTCAAAAAAGCTGTCCTTGAATTGGCCTGCGACTTGCAAATTGGCCAGGCTTTTCGTCGTCAACTCTGCGGTTACGTTTTCGTGGAAATCAGGAAACAACAAGTCAGCCACATCACAGTTGCTATATGAGGGGTGTGGCTCGAGAGCTTGTCCACTTTGGATGTTGCCACTTGAGGGGTCGATCTCCAACCGCCGCGCGCGAAGCGACGCGCAAGGAAATGGATGTGGGTCACAAAGATGTTGTTGGTTTCAAAATCACCATCAACAAAACCGCTCAGTCCAACGCAGTGCAAGTGCGTGCTGTCGTCGCTCGCGTCCCTTTGAGATCGACTGACTTGCGTGAATGAGTGACATCATGCTCTCGCTTGTCGTTGCTGCTGTTATTGTTCTATCTGCTCTCCTTCCCGTCTTATTGTTCGAAACGTGCCTTTCTTGTGGGAAAGAACATCATCCTGTGACTTTTACGGCGCGTCCGCATCCGCATGCCATTCTTAAAACAGAAAGTAGGAGCACCGCAATGTCCACACAACTGGCGTAACCTTCTCGCAAGTTTTTGGACTGTCCACGCGTCGTCTCAAGATCCGATTTCTGCGGACGGACGGGCTGATTCCGAGCGTGAATCCAGTTTCGAATCCGCGACCTGTGCTGAAGGAATCCATGGCAGTCATCAGAGTGTACCATGGGTGATCGAGTGATGCCGCAAAGCCGGACTTTGCAAGTGTTTGCTTGCGTTGTTGTCATCTACGGGTACAGACATACGTGAGCGCCGTGCAATGCAATTGACCGCTGGCCGCCGCATCTCATTCGCTGGTCATCCAAGATTGCGCGCGCTGCCTGTGGAGATGCATACCGCGTGACTACAGGCGTAATATTCACTCTACAGAGGCATCATAATGCCTAAATGTAACTGAGTTGCTCTAAATATACAGGCTATGCTAAATAAAGAGTTATACAATGAGATCAAAAAGGTAACCACGTTGGACGGTGCTTTTCGGTTCCTCGATGCCGCTCTCTCGTGATGTCGCAATTTGGATTGCGAACACAGCTTATCCAAAGCACTTGCATAGCATGGGAGAAATGGACACCTTCACCTTCACCACCTCGCATCAGGCACTCAAATTATGTTCGCCACCGCCAGCAAGCAAGCAAAAGGCTGGGTGTGCGTCGGGACGCGAGATACACCGTTTGTGTGGTAATAGTCAATCAACAAGCCATCATTAAGCAAACCAACTCGTCACAAGTCAGCGAGTCAATCGGACGTTGTTTAATTGTGCGTTTGTTTGCTTGTGCGGTCCATCCTTCCCGAAGAATAAGAAATAGCGACCCAGATGTCCCACGCTTGCTCGACTTGCTTCAAGAACGTCGCCGACACTTTTGCCGCCCAAATAAACAACTGCAACCGTCCTTTTTGCAAAAATAAAAGTAAAGATAACCGCCATTTTTCATTCTCCACTGCCCGACTGCAAAGAAAATTGAGGCTGTTGCCAAGAGATCTGGACCCCCGTGCTCGCAATGTTGGTACCCACAATGACGATTAGGATATGCCGCCAGCTTCGATTATTCGTCGTACCGTTCCACGAAGACCGCGACGAAAATTATTGTTAGCTCGCCAACAACAAACAACAGCAGCAGACAGGGTGAGCGAGAGACCCCTCGCATGTGGACGTGTGTTGTTCTTCGTTTCTCCAGGTATGGTATGAGTGCTTAGCTTGGATTGACACAACAGACACTTTTTGAAGGGCTGTGTGCGTGTGTGCGTGTGTGCGTGTATGCGTGTGTGCTGTTTCTCTGCTCTCTGCTCTCCGAAAGTGGCGTCAGCGGCGCTGTCGCCACAGCAAATATGGAATCTTAGCTGCGAGTCGTTATTTAAGCTGCTCCGACGTAATTTCACGCGAGATGGCGTTATTTTGAGTGGTAATTTGGGTCGACACTCCACACAGTGTCGCAGTGGATTACATCTGTCACATTTGTGTACATTTTTGAGGTGAGACAAAGAGTTCCGAAACTTTGTCTAGTAATAGACATCTCGCTGCAAAGACAAGAGGGGAGGGGGGAGGAAGAGTCGGAGAATCAGGTCGTGTCGTGCTTGTGCGGATGGCGCGAGGGTTTGTTTGTTTGGCTTGCAACCCAACTTGTGTTGGGGGAAGAAGCCTGCGAAGCAAATGTTCCATGATGAGAGCAAGGATGGTTTCTACTTTCTCGGCCCAAAGCCATAGACAAGCCATAGACAAGCCATAGTCCAGCGAGTTGTGGGCGTGAGTTCTTTTGTCAACCCAGCAGCACAACCCAAAATCGAGCGAGGGAGAGACAAGGGAGGGGTCCGCAGCAGCAAACAAGAAACCAAACAAAAAACAAACCAAACACGCCTGGCGTGCTCCCCATTTGGCAATCTTCACCGAACCGCGCTCGAGTTGCGTGCGTGCATCTGCTTTTGCTGCTGCGGGCGCTGACGCTCAGCCAGCAAACGCAAGCCAAGCCGCACACGCAAGTCAAGTCCGTCAGCCACGATTGCGCGCCGGCCCGCCGCCGCCTTCTGCCTGTCGCTCCTGCCGCTCACGCTCTGCGTAGCGCCCATTCTCGTTCTGGCGCGCGCGACGCTCGAGGTCGTGAAACAGCTCTTCCTGCGCATGTTCCACCGCGCACACGTGAACAAGCCACTGCACGAGCACGAGCCTGCCGCAGCAGCCACAGCTGCAGCCCACGCGAGCACCACGGGCAGCGCTCTCTCGTGCCCCCTCCTCGTTGTCACAGGGATCTCTGCGATGCGGGATGCCGAGCCGACGACCTCTACATCAACGACCACAACGACAGCAGCCCACACGACCCAGGTCCTTCTGCGCACGACGTACGCGGACGCGAGCGAGACGGCCAACATGACGATCCGACACGACGCGAACAATGGGAACGGCCACAACAACGGCGGCGCATCCAGTTTGACAGCAGGAAACAGGACGGGCGACCCGACCGACGCGATCACGTCGCCGGTCCTGATCGGCAGGGGCAGCGGGCACCGAGTCAAGCCCTTCTCCGGAATAAACGACGCGGCCCACCATCAGAACGCAGCGCAGATGACGAGATCACTCACGTCCCAGCAGGACCTGCTCGACCAGCGTCGCAGCTCGTTCTGCTCCATGTCGGCCGACGGCCGCGCGCAGCTGCGACGACGCAGCCACGACAACATGGACTTTACGAGCATGTCGCTGCCACCCCCAGGCTCCGGGGTCGGGTTCCTCCAGACGCGATCCAAGAACCACGTGCACATGCGAGTGTACGGCAGGATGGACCTGGAGACCAAGAGGCTGACTGCACGCCAGGAGGAAGGTGCAGCGCTCGTGGACGTGGTCATCCCGTCCACGCGGACGATCTGGCGACGAGGCCAGCCTGTCTGCATAGAGTGGCGAGTGCTGGACGAGAAGGTCGACACGGTACAGATCGAGCTGATGGAAGAGGGATCCAGCGCGACCACGACGATCGCCCGCGCCGCGCCGAACAGCGGCTTCTACATGTACCCGCGCGTGCCCTGGGGCATGCAATGCGGCCCGACGTACTTTTTGCGGATCTCGAGCACAACCGACCCGACGCGATACATGACCACGAGCTTCTTCCAGATTGGATCGGCGCCATGAAGAGGGAGAAAGACCGAGCGAGCCCAGCGAGATATTATACGACAAGTTTATTTAACGGCAACCTGGATCGGCCACACACAGAGAGTGCAGCACCAGCAACCACAGCCAGCAGAAGCAGGAACAGGGATCTGAAATTGAAGACAAGACGAGACGTGAAAGCTGACTGGTGACCGAGAACTTCCATAGCTGACGGCAGCAGAATTAATCAAGCTCAACAATGTGCAGCGGAGAACAAGGCTGCTTCAGATAGAGAGATGCACGGCTGATCCAGTCTTCCGCCAGCCGATCCGAGTTGTTGGGTAGCGCTAGAGAAGCCCTGGAGCCGTCGAGACCCGTGTGTGTGTGTTGTGCGTGCGTCGAGTCCTGTGTGGAGCGTGTGGAGTGTGTGGAGTGTGTGGAGGTGAACGAGAGAAAAGCGAGAAGCAAGAGAGAGATGTGTGATCTAGTTAGTGAGTGGAAGAAGAATAGCAGCAGTTGACTGGATTTTTTTTATTATCAAAACACCCTTTAAATCAGTAAGTTAACATGAACAGCATTTGGCATTATTATTTGCTTGGAATTTTTTGTCTTCTTCTATTTTTCTGTTTTGGCTTGCTCCAGAAAAATCGAAGGTTATAGGATCCACGACGGTTCGAAACCAATCGGATCTTTCACGAAGAACTGGCTCGTTTCAGGCAATTCAACTCTCGTGATGGTGATGAAGTGACCATGTTGCTCACGAGCAATGAAAAATAAATGCATCGAGCAGAGAAGGTCAAGTGGTGTGGACGAATTGTGCAAACCGCGACTTGGTTCAAGCGACCCAGACGAAGATGAGAGGATCTTCTTTGTTGTGTTTAGCTTGTGTTTGGCATAAATGCGAAGGAGTCGTTATTAATATTGCCCAACAGCAGAAGCAACAGAGGAGTTTAGAGTTCAGCGAGTGGTGGAATTCACGAATGGCAGGACATCTCAATTTTCGATTGATGACCAGTTTGTGTAATTAATAATTCTGATGGAGGTACAAATCAGTTGTATGCCATTCACTCTGCTTATTTTGGTAATTAGTCAAAGCGTTTGAAAAACGAGTTTACGCAAACAGGCAGGCCATGTTTGAACATTTGCGCGCGCTTTTTTTTTCGTGTCTGAAATTGGATTGTCGGCCTCGGACTGAAAGGCCAAAAAGGCCAAATAAGTTGGTTGCGTGGTGTCCACGTCGTCCCGCGCTCCGCTCGCTCGCTCGCAACACGGTGGCTGGGCGACCGCGGTCCCCCCCCCTAGCGCCGTCTCAACAAGCCGCCACCACGTCCCGCCTGGCCGTGCGACGGCTCCAAATGGAACGCGTGCCATCCGCCGCCGCGTCCGCAGTGGTGGCCCCAAGCGGCCTGCTACTGCATCCGCGGCCGTCGGCGGCCACGCCCATCGCGCGGCTCTTTGCGGACGACGACGCCGAGCCACCACCTTCGACCGCGGGCCAGATTGAGGACCACGCGGCCGAGATCGTCCGCATCCTGCGCAGCATTGGCGCGAAGCTCGTGTGCATCGACTTTGACGCGACGCTCGTGCGCGTCCACACGGGCGGCGCGTGGACGCGGTCGGCCCAGGAGCTGTACACGCACGTGCGGCCGCTCTTCCTGGCGCTCGTCCCCAGACTCGTCCACATTGGAGTGCACGTCGCGGTCGTGACCTTCAGTCCGCAGATGCAGCTGATCCGCCAGGTGCTGGCGCTGAGCTTCCCAGTGGACATCGCCCAGCGGCTCATCCTTCGCTGCGACGATGCATCCTGGCAGCTCGCGCATGCGGACGCCACGGGCTTTGCACCACTGTGGCAGACCGGCGGCCGCCACTTGGACCGCACGTGCAAGCTGCCGTTCGTGATCTCGGCCGCGCTTCAGGCGTCCAACGAGCGCCACGAGATCATCCGCAACCGCGACACTGTGCTTTTCGATGATGACGCCGCCAACATCCGTGTGGTCAACGATAGCGGCATCACGGGGATTTACTTTGATCCGCAGCTGCAGACCAACTATCCCGCGCTGTTACGCCAGATCCGCAGGTTCGCGTTTGCGGCCGCGGCTGCTGCGTCCACATCCGCAATAGGAGGAGGTGGGATCGTCCCAAGCGTTTCGAGCCATCTCCCGCCACCGTCCATTCCAATGACGCCAGTGCGGACGCCATCCAAACAGCCGACCGCGCGCATGGTGCGGCTCATGGGGAGTCCCGAGGGCCGGTTCATCACGACCAGCAGTGCCTCCGGCACCACGCGCGCGGCTCTCCATGCGCGGCATCGCGGCCACGGATCCGGCTCTGGCTCGGGTGCGGCCGTGCGGATCTCGCGGTTTCACCTGTGCACCCCGTCCCCCGTGATGAAGCTGCGGTCGACCGTGGACATGGGCCGGCCGCGCTCGAAACGCTCGATCCGACTCATGCGCAACATTGAGACCGACCTCCAGGAGCTCCATCTGCCAGGCAGCACCAACATTACGGCCATTGGTGGGCTGCCGTCTCAATTTCGTACGACGCCGACCAAGCTCAGCATGAATATGGTGGATCCACTGCCGGCTGTGACGCCCACGACGCCGCCGCGGCGGTCCCGGTCGCGGTCCCCACTGCAGTTCTGAGGCCTTGTGTGTAAGTGATGGATGCGCAAAGCCGTCCATGTATTTAAACCCCCAAGCAGATGAGAGGCGGGTGTTGCGGATCGGACGAGTGCTGTCCACAAAGTGTCCAAGTGTGTCCAAGAGAGTACAAGTGATGGTGAACCAACCGGTTGTGGATTTGTGGCCAAGCGATAGGAGCGCTGTCAGCAACGCGCTCTCATGTATAAATTTCTTGCTCAGCAGTCAGCCAACTTCAATATAAAAAAGTGAATTTTGTCCACCTATCCTGTGAAGTGTGCAGCCATTTTGTGAATGCCTAAATGGCTACAGTGCCAGTACTGAAGCCATCGAAAGCATATCTTCCAAGCCATCGAAGGCATATCTTCCAAGCCATTCTAGCGTAGCTCCCTGCCGTGGATCCAGAACGTGAGGTAGAAGAGCTCCTGGTGCTCGTTCTGGACGGCCGTGAGCTCATTAAACACGCTTTGGCTCTTGAAAAGCACCAGTCGATCTGCCACAGGCTCGATTTTCTCAACCGCGGCGTCCACAGACAGACTCGTGCACAGGTTGAGCGTCGCCGGCTGCGCTGATTCTGATTCTGGTGATGAGGTTGGCGGCACCATGCTGTTAAAAAAATACACGCACGTGAGCTTGAATCCGTTGTTCTTATCTCCAGCGCCGCAGTCCAGACGCAACTTCTGCACTTCGCCCTTGCGCAACTGGTGGAGCGACGTGCAGTGGGCGAATTGTGCACACAATCGAGCGTTCTCGGGGCGCTTTCTGTTGATCTCAAAGGGCAGCGCGTGGAGTTTCTCAAGCAGCTCGGCCACCGCTGGGTACTCTCGCTGGCAGTCACTCTGCTCGAGAAACCTCATGCGGCCGTTGGTTGAATTCGGTTCATCTATGGAAACTGGTGGTGCTGAGCTCTTGGGGCCTTGTTGGATTAGGTGTAATGGGGTTTCGTGGGTACCTAGCGTGGTCTCCATCAGCAAATTGTTGGCCGCCATGCGCTGGACGTCCGCCAGCAGGATCTCGGTCCACTCGTCGCCCATAAACCCGTCCATGACTGCAACGCCATTGACTCTCGAGCCAGGATCACCATCGCCAGTCACTGAGGAGCTCTTCGCCAAGAGCCCATCTAGGAACGCACTCGAGAGCTGATCCCATGCAGCACACTCTACATTCGGATCCGCGAGCGTGCGCACGTCGTTGGCCATCATCACGTGCTTCTTGTAGTTCACGCGGTGTACCATCGCGAGTACTTCGCGGCCAAAGGCCTCCTGCAGCACCTGTGGCCGCAGCTTTGACTCTGTGGCGGCGTCCATGAACTCGCCCTGGGTCGCGCCTTTAGCTTTGACGTTCTTCAACACGCTCTCAGCTTTCTCCTCGACCTTGGGCATGAGTGCGAGCAGCTCCTCTTCGTACCACGGGTCTTCCAGCAGCGCCTGGAGATTCTGGGGCGCGTGTACGAGCTGCTGCTTGGGGATGCCTGGGTAGATGAGCTTCTGGAACTCGCTCTCCTGCAGCAGCTTGGCAAACACGCCGTCGTCCAGCACCACGCGCTCGCCACTGGCGTTCACGCCCTGTCTATTGCATCCGTCCTTGAGTCTGCGCAGCATGAAGCGCCACGAGCGCTCCTGAGGGTCCTCGATACGCGTTGCACCAGTCGCGTCCACAATTTCCTTAACAAAGTCTTCCTTCTCGCTGTAGATCGACGAGCTCCGCTTGCCGGCGAGAAAGCCCCGTTGGACCGCACTTGATTGGAATGTTGACTTGGAGTTTGTATCTGAATTCGAATTTGCGACGAGTTTCTCCTGAAGCTGTTTGATCTTGAGCGTCGCTTGATTCTTTGCGTCGGCGGCATCTGGACTCGAGGCGAGCGTGAGGACGAGTTTGTACGTGTCTATAGCGTGTTGCCACTGCCGGAGTCCTTCATTAGCGCTTGCTTTGCGTAGATAGCCCTATATTAACATCCACATTGCATGTATCGTGTCAGCACAATTGAAATGCTGCAAGTGGGTTCATCCGAAGCAATTGGCTCAGAGGATGGACAGAGAATAGCTACCTTGGCCCATTTGGGCGCCAGTTGGATGGCTTTCTCTGCGTCTCGTAGCGCGCGGTCGAACTGCTTGAGGTGGTGTAGCGATGCGGAGCGGTTGCTGTAGAGGAGCTGTTGTCATTGATTACGAGCATTGATGCATAGCATATACGAGTGAGTATTGAATACAGAATTATACACATGATCACACAAGAAGGTATATGAAGACACGCACATGGTTGTCGCTGTGCTTGTCGATCGCCTGACTGTAGAACATGCACGCGAGCTCAAACGACTTGCTCTGGAACGCCACGTTGCCCTTCTGCCGCAGGAGCTCTTTAATATGCAGACAAACAGCATTAGCATCCGTCCTGTGGAACACATAGAGCAACAGGAGCAGCATGTGCACCTGCGTCTTGAAGCGCAGCAGCTTTTGCGTCTGTTGTGCGCTCGCGCTCGCGCTCGCTCGTCGGGACGTCGAAGGAGCCGTCGCACGCGGCCTCGAGGGCGGATGATTCCGCCATTTTCATTCGCGTCGTGAGTGTTTATGAGGCAATCTTTCTTTTAGCACAGTCTAAAAACGAAATATTGACACATCTGATTCGTGATGGTTTTCATAGAAATCTGATTAAATCTGATAACCTATTTTGTCTCCAGTTCTGCCTTCCACTCCTGGATCGAGGCTGCGTCCAGCGAACCGATTGAGGCCATCGTCGTGAGCGATTTCATTGATCTCTCGACGCCCGAGATGGATAAACTCCGGAGCGCGCTGCCTTTGTGGGTCACGACCAAGGAGACCGTCTCAACGTGGAGCACCATGCGCTTTTTAAAAAACTGGAGGTCTTCTGGACATTTTGAGGATGTGAACATTGTGGTTGTCTTGTGAATGTTGTTGTATACAAAACTTGGGTCGCCAAACTTAACACTGGCATCTAAGCTCATCGTGAGAGCGCTGGGAAGACACCGTGCTTAATCATATTCCGCAGCGACCACCGAGATATCTCGTCCGGCGTGGCGTCGTCACCATCGATGCGCCAGGTCCAGAACGCCCAGCCGCCCTCCACTGCGCTACTCTTGAGCACGTCCATCTGGGCCTGGGCGTACTCTCTTAACTTTGTCGTGTTGCTCGTGTCATTGAACTGTGTGTTTGAGGTCGCAAAGCTGAACTCGCCGATAAAGAGTTTCTTGTCGCTCGTCGCCTTCCAGCGCTCGACATCGGCCTTGAACGCCGGAATGGACTTGGCCAGCAGGTCGCTCTCGCTCGTGGCCTCGTAGCCCCAGACGAAGTACCGATGCCACTCGACCCAGACGTTGGTCGCTTGGGGCAACACCTCGGCCATGAGGTGGGCTGGCGATTGTTCCCAGAGCAGTGGGGATATCGTCAACACACAGTCGTTCTTGCCCTCAATGCGGATGGCCCGATACGCGTCCTCGTAGTATTGATAGAGCTCCTTGGTGGACGTGGACCCCGCAGGCTCGTTAAGCAGCCCAAGGCCCAGGAACGCGGCGTCGTCCTTGTACCGACTTGCCAGGAAGCGCACGGCCTCGAGCGTGGACGCAATGTTCTCTGGGTATGCGGACCAATTGGCCTGACCCGTGATCTCTGGGGCTGAGTGGTCCGCGCCATTCTGCGAGCCCTTGGCCGCGTGCATGCTGATGAGCACTGCGACGTTGTACTTGTTGGCCCAATCGCGGATGAGCCGGTCCAAATAGGCCAGAGCCCCGGGTGCATAGACCTGCCAGGCTTTCTTGTTGGATGGGTCATGGTTATCAAAGCCCACGATCGAGAAGCCCACGGGCACGCGCACAGTGTTGAGCCCCGCGCGCGCGATCTGTTGGATGTCGTGCTCCGTGATGAACCGGTCGCGATGGGCCTTGAACCGCTGGATGGCCAGCTCGCGTGGGGATTTAGTCATGGCCACGTACTCGCCACGGTCCGCGTCATCGTCCGCGAGCCCCCACCAGACCTCGGCGTCCTTGGTCATCCAGTGCTCGGCCACGAGCCAGCCACCGAGGTTCACGCCGCGGCTCGTCTCGCGGCCGGCGCGGATCGCCAGCTGCACGTGCTTGCCGCTTGGGCTGCTGGCTTCCGTCTTGTTCAGTTGGACGTAGCTTGTGTTGTCGGCCTCACTGGCGACTGTGAATTCTTGGACTTGGGACGGAGTTGAGGCCACGACCAGGTTCGAGTCGGCCACAAAGTCATAGATGCTGTCATGCGGCGTTGCGGTCGGCCCGGTCACAGTCTCAGCCTCAATTGCGACGATGTCGGATTGTTGTTGGCTGGCCTTGTCGTCGGTGGACGCCCTGACCACGACCAAGTTGGAGTCTGTCACGAACTTGAACCTGCTGACTGGAATCACAAGTTGTTGTTGGCCTTGAGCTTCTTGACCAATCTCAACCTGGGCATCTGACGAAGTTAGGCTAATCGCAACATTGTCGGAATCGCTGGCGACCTTGGAGGCTTCCTGTGGTGACAATGCACTCACAACAGGAGAATGGCGGGCTACGGCGAGCACGAGCACTTGATTCGTATCGGGCACGACGACCGAGTCGCTCGTAGCAAATGCGAGCAGCGTGGCGTGCGGAATTCCCAGCACCAGCAGCAGTTGGATCGCCCTGCTGAGCTTCATCTGGAGTCTCTGAGTCTGTTGGTCGCCTCACAAAGCCTTGATGACTGGTTTGCAACAGCTGAAGAGAGAATGAGAATGACCTGGATGAGAAGCCCCAGCTAAGCAGCAGCACTGGTAGAGCGTGAGTCTATCGATCCTATCAGATAGAGAAAATGATGGCCATCACCAGGATCCACATATATTCTCAGCAGACACAGCCTCAAGCGATTCAAATAGTCAAAGTGGACAGCAACACAGAAATACTCACACAAACGCATGAAAGACTCACGGATTCGCTTATCCAGAAGTCAGTCAGTTGAGCTCTGTTTCTCGATGGGCGATGGATGGATCCACCTCATGCGATGATGCTGGTGGGTGGGTCATCTGTCACATACAAAGAGTATTTTTGAGGCCAGCGTGACTTACCCAAGTAGAGACTATCGGGCCAACACATACTAGCGATTCCAAAAGCCTCACCATGTTATCATTCCAAACCCATCGCCTCTAGTCGATCTCCAGCAGCGTGCGCACTTCCTGCGGCGAGTGCATGAGCACGACGCCCTGGGCCCTGTACCCGTGCTTGGCTTCGTACACAAAATCGTACACGAACGCGTAGCTTGCGGCAAGCTGTGTGGCCGTGAGCATGCGCGCGCGCTCGCGCAAATCCGGCTGCGCGATCTGCTCGAGCTGCGGGAACACGACCGTGAGCAGCGCGCTGCAGAAGCCGTTCATGACACTGGCCACGGTCTCGCTTTCGAGGCCCCTGGTCTGTCCTGGTGTCACCATCTCGGCCTCCGAGCTCGACTGGAACTGACGGATGTTGTGTAGCATTAGTGATACCCCACTTCGGTCCAGCACGCTCTTGGTCTCGAGTTCACTGACATCCTTGAGCCATTGTCCAATGTCGTTTCCAATGCGCGTATACCACTTGGAGGCCTCGGGAAACCGAGCCAGCGGCACTTGGATGCAGCTAAGGTTGTTGATTTTAAACACCAACGCGTCCACGGGGTCGAGGCCGTAGACGCTGCGCTCGCACATGAGCGCCACGGCAGGCAGGATCCCGTCAAAGAGCGGCGTGAGGTCGCTTTCTCGCTGGTCCTCGGGCAGCAGCGACGTCTGGAAGACCTCGAGTAGGGCCACGAGCCGCTGGGCCGCGTCCATCGTCGCGTGCGTGGCCGACAGGTTGGTCGAGTAGTCCTGGGCCGAGGATGCGACCGAGTCCACGAGCAACTGGAATTGCTGCTTGAATGCCCGATTCGACGCGTCGCGACAGTGTTCCAACGCGCTAGAGATCGCTGAGTTGGTAACGAGTGATGTAAACTTGTGGTCGTAGAACGCCAATAGCAGCACGAGCTTGTAGGCCACGACGATCCCGAGTTGGGACGACAGCGTCTGCTCGATGCGCACCTGCAGCGGCCGCGCAACACCTTCAAACGCCTTGCCGACCATCGACACCCTTGAGTCTGTGGCAGTAGCTTCAGTTATTGGCGCCAACTGCTCTTGATCTGGTGCTTGGCTACTGAGACTCGTGGCCTCGGGCGTGAAGGCCAGGTCGCCGTCGAAGAGCACGCGGAAGAACTCGTTCTCGGTTGCAATGGCCTGGTGGACCCACGCCAGCATGTCGCCGCAGTAGCGCACGGGGTCGTGCGCGTGCATCTCAATGGGCCGCGGGATGCCGTTCGGCCCGCCCCGAGTGAGCGCCGTGATGAAGCGCCGCACGAGCACCGAGCGCCTAGAGGCCGTGATGCACTCCTTGCAGTAGCTATACAAACACACACATAGATGTCATTAGCGACAAATGCTGTATACCACTATATACACATCTATATAACGCACTTGTAGAACTCGTTGCGGTCACGCAGCAGAGCGATCGCGCGATGGAGCTCGCTGCTGGGCTCATCCTCCATCTCGAAGCACTTCTTGGACGTCCACTGGTACAGGCGTTCAAAGCCAACTTCCTGGTACTTGCCCACGGCGTCGAGCAGCTCCAGTCCGCAGTTCACGTCGCCCGAGGTCACGAGCGTTTTGCAATCGAGCTTCACCTGCTGCACACGCTCCATGATGTCCAGGAACGCGTGCATGTGCTCGTCGTCTAGCTGCTTGCTGTAGAGACCCTGCGTCTCGTGCTCCGAGAGCTGGTACCGGCCCAGGAACGCGCGGATCTCGGCCAGCTCGTGCTGCATCTTCTCTCTGTTTTAACATGTGTGTATACGCACAATGTGATATGTTAGAAGCCACAGTATATATACAAGTCGCATATAACAATACGTACTTTTTGTCGGCGAGCAGCGCGGCGTCGGCCTGCACTTGCTGCGTCTCGCGCTTCGTGGTCTCCAAGAAGCTCTGGATGTGCGCGCACTTGGTGTCCAGCGACTCGACGTTCTTCCGCAGCAGCGAGACATTGGCGAGCGTCTGCGAGAGCCCCCGCAGCACGGACTCGGCCAGCGCCAGCTGCTTCTCCTCGAGCGACGCGCGCAGGTTCTTGCGCAGCTCCGCCAGTGAGCTGCTCGCGTCCATGGTCACGATCGCCGTCGCGGGCCGAGGGGCGTTGTTATTGGGACAAAGCGCATCGCGGGGAGAAGACGTGGTGGGCTCGTCGCTGCTGGTCACGAGCGTGTTGAGCAGCGCCTTCGTGGACTCGATCTCGTCGCGCGAGCTCAGCAGTTTGTGCACGCGCGCCTGCAGCGCGTTCGGGTGCAGCGCCGTCGTCGTCATGCTAATTGCTTCTTTTTGAGAATTTTTTCGGAAAATTGACCGTCTGCCGTGTAAAAACTGGTTACCGAACCGGCGGGAACACGGTTTCCTTCAAACAGCATCGGCCGATACATTAAACTGACCGTGTCACCAACATATTTTGACCGTTTATGCTGAACGATTACTTTGACCGTGTGAGAACGAAATAAACCCAGGTTCTTTTTGTTTGCAGACCTGGGTTTAACATACAGGCCTCTGCAAGTGCCCATATCGAGCCTTCAGGACACGCCGAGCGTGGACTGATCGCACGCAGAGGAATTCAGTCGCTCTCTTTTCAGTGCCAAGCGACTACCGGTAGAAAATACAACTAATGAAACTGCACTCTTCGGATTCCCTTTCTCCAGAATGTGGCATTCTCTTCTGCAGAATCTCCACATCGACATCCCAGCAGGTTAACAAAGCACGTCATGCAGTGTTTCTTTTTCGACAAGCAGGATCAGAAATTATCAGCAACTCTGCTTTGTCACCGCTCTAGATCTGCATCGTGCGCCACGTCGACACGGCGTCCATCGTCACCATCCACGAGGGCAAAACCGACTTGAATTCCTTCATCTCGGGCGTCGAGAGCTCAATGAAATGGCCCACGACCACCGCCTCGATGGGCGCGTCGGACGCAGCCTCGATCCAGAAGTGGAAGCTCGACGGCGTCGTCCCACTGCAGAACTGGAGGATGTACGTGTCGTCCGACTCGGGCGCCGGGCCGTCGATCCCATTGCCAATCGACCTGTTACAAATAAATGAGTGGACCACAGCGCACGAAGGATTAGTTCAGTAATAGAATAAATAAATAAATGATTGGGATCCTTGTGTAGCTGCTCGTACCAGGAGGTCAGCGTGGTGTTCGTCGCGTCGATGAAGAGGTTCAGGTGCGTCGGACCCGTAAAGTGCAGGTGGATCATGCGGCGATTCGTCTCAGCCGAGTACTTGGACGACAGCACTTCCAATCTACGAATATCAAGAATAATTAATACGAACAATTTGCAGTTTAGCAAATTTGACTCGAACAGTGCCAAAATGGTCGCACTTACTTGGCTCGCTGCTGGTCGTGCGGGATGACTGGCGCTGCCGACGGCATGTACCACGAGTTCTTCTCTGACAGCAACTTCTTCACTGGGAGAGCCCACGGCATGTGGCCGTAGACTTCCGCACTCCCGTGAAGCGCCTCGGGCGCGAGCATGCTCTTCAGGTTGCGCCACTGCGTGGATTGCAAATACGGCTTCAGCGGCAGCAGGCCACGGAAATCAAGCGCGTTGAGCCACAGTCCAGAATCTGTGACCACTTCGCCAGTCGCCAGCTCAGTCTCGCGATGCACATGCTGCAGCATCACGCGCTTGGGGCAGTCGTCCGTGTACGGGTTGCTATACAACATAGAGAAGAGAGAGACGGGAGTCACAAGTTAGTAAACCAATACTAATATAGTAAACAAGCAATATGCAAATGCATTGCGTTGCACGTACATGAGCGATCCGATGACGATTGTGGCGAAGGTGACGATGGCGAAGCCCATGCGAAGATTCTTGAGCTGTCTGACTGGGAAGAAGTAGAAGAAGCGGCCCGAGTACGACAGCAGGATCTGTAGGACAATTTCACACAGGTAGGTCAGCTGGGAGCTTTCAAGCACAACATCAACAACAGCACAAGCAGCCCACTCACCGTGACGTAGACGGTGAACACGACCGCAACGAGGAGATCCGGGGGCAGATCTGTGCCGCTGCGCCCCATGAGTGGCATGAAGAACGCGAACGCGATCGAGAAGATGCCCGCAGTGTGCATCACCGGGAATGCGAGCGCGCCCAGCGAGATCACAACGTAGGTGCCCGTCGACAGGAGCTTGAGTCGCTGCAGCGTGTGGCACAGAATCTGCCCCACGAGTGGGAAAATGATCCACACGGCCAGCACGTAGGACGAGATCGCGCCGCAGTACAAGAGCGCGCCCAGCCCCACGGCCCAGAGCAGCAATGCGCTCTCAAACATGCTCTCTTCCACTTGCCAGAGCACTGTCACCATCGCCGCACCATGCTTGCCAGCTGCCAGCTGCTGCTTCTTCTCTACGTACTTGATGAGCTGGTCGAGCATACCCGTGAGAACGGGACAGACGAACATCGCCGCGCCCAGGTTCAGCTGCGAGTACCAGGAGAGCGGCGCAAAGAGACTCATGACCAGCGCCGTGGCGAGACTCGCGCTTAAACCAGCACCGGCACAGCGTCCGATCAGATTGAGCGCACTGAGGCGCTCGCGAACCGGGATGGGCGACACGGCGATGTACAGCAGCGCAGCGCCAAGCACGGCGTAGCAGACCGCGAAGGCCGTGGGTTTGCTCATGGTGACCATCGTGTAGCCGGCCACGTCGAAGAAGAGCGTGTTGGAGCTCTCAGGCGTCGCGGCCACCTTCTCGAGCCGTCCCTCTTGGTTGGTCAGCTGGTGCACCACGCCCAAGACGTTCTCACCCAGGCGCTGCACGGCGCCCTGCTGGATGCGCGAGATGTCATCCAGCTGCGTGTGGTACACGTAGCCGTTCTCGATGTACGCAAAGTCCATGCCGGCCACGGAGCCAAAGTCCCGGTAGATGCGGTAGTCCGTGTCGGCCGTGATCACGCCCGACTGGAAGACCTCTTGGGCGATGATGCTCGCGTGCGGGTACCTAGCGCCCTGGGCGTAGGCCAGTGCGAGCTCGTCGCTGCCTGTCTGGAAGAGCAGCTCGCGGCCGCCGGCTCCCGCCGCCTCCAGGTTGATGAACGCGCGGATGGCGTCCGTCCATGGGTGCTGCGTGATGAAGCCGTGTGCCGCCTGCATGATCGTCTCCTCGGCGCCGTTGAAGTTGAACACGAGCGCGCCAAACTGCGGCGGCGTGACCGAAAACACGCGCAACAGCTCCATCATGATGGCGATGTTGACGCCGTCATCGGACGCGGCGCCACCGCCGATCGCCGCGTCGTAGTGCGACGAGAGCATGAGCGCGTGGTCCAGGGCTTCTGGGTTGCTCTTGGGTGACACGCGCACGAGGATGTTGGTCACGTTTGCGTAGATGTTCTGGAACTGCGCCATAAAGTTCAAGCCAAACGCGCCTGACGGCCGTTGCACTTCGAGCTCCACGTTCACGTCCGGTCCAGCATTCGCGCGGATCTTCTCAATCTGTATACACACACGCAAGACACAGAATCGGTGGACGTCAGCAATGCGGCACCACAACACATGCAGACAAGTCAATAGAGTCATACAAAGACCATAATACCACAGTCGCACCTCTTCCACAAGGTAGCCTGGGATGAGCTCCTCGTTCGCGCGCGTGCCCACCGGGTGGTAACCGAAGCTCATGATGTTCTCGAGCACGACGCGCGCGCGCGCCTCAGAAAATAGGTCGAGCGGTGCATCCAAAGGCAGCGGCTGCGGCAGCCACGAGTGCGAGTACGCCACGAAGCTCAGGCCGAGCGCGTAGAATGCCACGAAGCCCATCAAAAGCCCGCGCGCGTGCGGCACGATCATGTACTGCTTGCTGGACGCGCGGCGCTGCTGTTTGTTCTTGGGCACATCGTCCATCTGCTTGCGCTGGTGGTGAGATATAAGATCAACGTTTCCTGTGTCCTCGTCGACGCGGCGGCGCTGGCGCATAGCATCGCCACCCTCTGGCTTCTTCGCGGCCGCCATCGAGAACTCTTGGACGCTTGCTGGTTGCCTCGGAACTTGGTGAGTGAGCCTCAAATTGCCAATCTGGGGCATTCAAATGTTTTCTTTTTGGTGGGTGAGACGATCGAATATCAGACCTCCTCCATTTCCACCAATCCCCGACTCGGCACGCTATTGACTTGATTTTGTATGCGACGGTGAGCTGGGACGAGATTATGGGGTGAGTCTGCTTCCACTTGTGGACCTTTTCGCGGTGGGCATCATCAAGATGCGCAGCATCTCAGATGAATTGAGTGGCCACACCAGCAAGAACGACCAGCAAGAACGACCAGCAGCTACACGTCGGCGAAGAGCTGCACCGGGTCGAGCAGCACGGCCGCCGGGCGCAGCTTCACGCGCTTCTTTGGGTCCACGTACTTGCGCGGTGCCGCCAGGGCTCTGTTCGTAGCTGCTGGCGAAGACGACGACAGCGTGGTGACACCGAGCATGAGCGCCTTGACCATACTGCTCGTCGACTCGTGGTTCAAACCCTTCTTGTCCAGCGCCTTCAGCGACTGGGACTTTGGTAGCATAGGCAGGATCGAGTGCGAAGAGACTGTAAGCATGGGGGCGTGGCTTTCCGTGGGGGCAGCACACGCCACCGCATGCTGCTGCTCGTCGTTGTTCTCCTCGTGTGGTGGTCTCCATTTACTGCATGCGCCCTTCGCGAGCTTCCCAGTCGCGAGCGGCTTTGTCGGCAAGTAAAGCATGGCGATTGGAGGATTGATGTTGCGTGTAACTCCAGTGTTAGGCTTGAGCGCTTTTGCTGTCGGCGCCAAGAGCGTCGCTGAGGACGAAATCTCCTCGGAGATGGCCGACGTGACGACGCTCAGCAGGTGAAGCGACTGCCAACAGCTCACACAGAAGACGCCAAAGCAAGACGCACACCAGAGCACCGCCTCGCCAGTAGTGCACTCACCACAGACCAGAACTTGTTCTTCGAGCTGCTGTGATGCGGCTTCGACTTCGTCGGCCGCCTGGTGGTGATCTCGCTCCAGGCTTTGTTCTTCTTCTTCCAGCGAAGGCTGGGCATTCTCATTATTCCCATGAGGGCTCTCTTCCTGGTCGCGAGGCTCAAAAGCAAGTGCTGTTTCGCTTTCCTGATGGCTCTCCTGATTTGCTTTGGTGGCGCCGGACCTTTGAGGGGAGACAGTCGACGAAAGCCGATGGTTCACACCGCAGATATCAGTGTTAGTGGGCATCGCACTGTGGCTCATGACGGGCGGGGTGCTGCCCAAGGAGCGCTCACTTACCGCGTGGAGACCTGCGATGTTGTTGAAGCTCATGTTGACCAGCGCGGCGCGCGGCTGCCACGACTTGTGTAGCTGTACTTTCCGACGAATGTTCTCCGAGTGCGTCACCTTAGCTTCTTCCGCTGGCAGGTGGAACGTGAGCTCCCGGCGACTCGGGAACAGAGAAGGGCTCACGAGTTGATTGCTCTTGTCGTCGTGGATATCTGGTGCCGCTGGATTCGAAGCGATGACTTCAGAGCCAGCAGTCGCAACAGCAGCAGCCTTGGTCCCCACTCTGTGCTTCCCCAGCGACGTGATCCCAACTTTCCATTGTGGGAACAGCGGCTGGATCTCCGCGAGCTCTTTCACGCGGTGCTCTTCAGCACTAGAGCCACTCCACTCGGGAAGTGATGGCTGTGAAGATCCCCCACAAGTGGGCGCAGCGATCACGTTGTGGAGAATGCGGTCGACTGTGGAGATGTACTCGCGAGCGCTAATGCAGACGCTACCCTCTTTGAGAAAATGCTGCACCGCTGGGTGGATCGCGTTGCGGATGACAAAGTCGCAGAACGAGTCAAAGTCCACGTCGCGCTCCTTTGAGCTCCAGAACGAGAGCGACGAGGTCGACGTCGACGAGCCAAGCGAGATACCGATGCACTTACAGATCTTCATGAGCGTCATGCTGCACTCGAACGGTGACTTACATGTTGCAGTGTCGTCTGTTGTCCCCAGTGCCAGAGAGGAAGCTGATACGTTGATGTACGCGCTGGACGAGCGTGAGGGCATGAGAGTCCACAAGTGTCGAAATCGCTCAAATACCAATGTTCGCGTCTCGTGGGAGTCGGGAAGCGAGGTCCCAAAGAGCGGACCTGCTGACGACGGCTGGTGCTGCTGTGGTGGCCCCAGTCCTATCCGTGGAAGCCGGTTGTGCTGCTGGGATGGAGAAGGAGGCGGACCACCTCCAGTCGGGAGCTGCGTGCGTCCTCTCAACCCACTCGGTCGTGATTGCTTTGCAGCAGTGAACGTCTTGCTTCTCAATGACCCCGTCGAGTCGAAATCAGCCACAGCGAGCGGTCGCTGCCGGAGCACATGTGTCACTGGACGTGGCTGCTCCTTGCTCACCCTCAGACGCGCAGACTCGGTTGCTGGGGTTGGCATCGCTGGGAAATCTTCGATGGGGTTATGGACCGTATACGCGGGTGCTGAATGGCGATTCCGCCGTGTGCGAGAACGCTCAGGCTCGAAAGGGTTATCTGACACGCCTGGTGCATCAGGCATCACGCTCAGCACTTCATTAGCCTCAGCCATTGGGTTCTGCATGGCAAAGTCGTTCTCTAGCAGTCGGTCGGCGTCAAAGTCTCCCCAGCCATCGAGTCCCGCCGAGCGTGGTCGCTGACCGTTTGAGGAGCTATCCGCTGGGGCCGAGTTCTTCTTCGCCGCCGGTCTCTTCTTCTTGGTGGTGACAATCGCGCTGAATTTGCCCTGTGAGCTGCTGGCAGCGGTGTATGGACGCCGGTATTGACTGTTGTCCAGTCCATTCGCTGCTTCGGGGTCATCATCGTCGGCTTGGTGGCTTCGAGTTTTGCTGACGTAATTGCCAGCCGCAGAGCGCGATTTTCGCATCGCCGCTGTTGGAGAAAGCTCGACGCGGTTATCTTCAGGCTCGTAGACGTGGAGGTGATCACTCAAACCCTTCGCCGAATCAACTTGAGAGGATTGAATCGCGGAACTCTCATTATTCAGTCCGGGCATACGTCCCCGTACCAGCAGCTCATCCGCGCTCATGGTGGCGGTGCAGCTGAGCAAACGGTCGAGTCGATTTCACGTCCACGCGTTCAGCAGAGCCAGCGCTGGGGCGCTTGAACGTGAAATCGACTCGACCGTTTGCTCGCCTCAAACACACGGAGCGAGCTGATCGAAATACATTCGTCTGAGCTCTAAAAATATCAGCCACCTCGCTTGGGGGATGAAGGCGAGCCAGACGACCCCCACCCAGCACTGTGCTTCGATTGTGGAATGCGAATCCACAAGGTGATGGGAAAGCTGCTGTCTGGGTAAATGGCTTCGTCACATGGCGTCTCTCCACGGTGCAACCAAAGCCCGCTGTTGCGAAGAAAACGCGACGCTGCTGTCGCCAACCAGCAGTGCGTGCAGGTCCAGTGGCGCTTCCTCCAACACCAGAATCCCGTGCCGCCGAAATTCAGTGCTGTAGGAGGAAAATCAGCTTCATTGCACAGCAAGCAAGCTGCAGCACAGCTAAAACAAACTTCATCCGACAACTCTGAGCGAGAGCCACGCGGATGCAGTCATGGAGGAGGAGGGTCGCCATCAAAGCTCTTCCAGTTGTTTGCAAACCCGCAAGTGGACGTTGAGATCGACGAGGAGCGCGCGAAGCAACAAGCTGGGCACCAGCGTTGCCAGCAGCAGCAGAAGAGAGGTCCGCACCAGTGCCGTGTGTTGAGCGATATCCTGGGCGAGACGCAGCGGAAAGCCATGCTGAGCCGGATCATGGCGGAAATGGAAGCTCTTGCTCTGCAAACGGATCAGCCAAAGCCAAAGTCGCGACACAAACGGTGCGAGGAGCACAGCCAACTCGTCGATGAAGGTGCTTCTCGTCAGCGTGAGGATGAAGACAAGTTAATACCGCTCTTCCGAAAGCATTCGGGAGGCCTCCACGCGCTGCGCAGCAATCTCGCACCGCCGACAGCGCTCACTCCGTTCAGTCAGCATGCCATCTGCCTGCTTCCACAGCGTCGCATTTCAGCTCTCGGCGTTGTCTGCCTCGACGAGCTCGCAGCTGGTGGAGATCGGCTAGGCAGCGAGGAGGACGACGAAGATGGAGATGACGACGACAAAGACGATGGCGATGGCGATAGCGACAATGGCGAAGACGCAGCGGACGGGATGCGGAAGCGAACTGCTGAAAGCATCGCGATGGCGGAGATCCGAAAACTCAAAAAGCGGCACCGGCGTCGACAGCAGCGTCTTGATGCAGATGGTTGCCATAATGGCGGTGGAACTGCTGCCGATACGCACATTTTTTGGCAAAAGTCGTCGCGCGTGAAGGTCGCTCTTGACATCCCAGCGTCGCTTCGAATCCCCGCGCAGCTCGCGAGTGTGTCTACTTCACCGACCCTCCAGTCGAGTTCACGCGTGCCGAGCATCATCAGCATGGGCCCAGGCGCGCTTCCTCCTGATATCGCAGCGGCGTCATCAACGACGTTCGCGGATGAGCAGCAGTCGTTCAACAACCTCGTCACGCGCAGACGTCGCCCCTTCCTCACTCGAACAGACTCAACGCAATCAGCTGTATCTGTGAAGCCCGCGAGTCCAAAGCGCCCTAGTCCTGGACGCCTGAGTGGTGGACAAGGCGCTTCATCTTACTCAGCAGACGCATCGGGGTCGTCTCTCGCTGCCTCACAACCGCAATCGCAGCCGCCATCACTGTCGCCTCGAGACGTCCGCAAGCTGCAGGCACCGTACGGCGCGTGGTACCTTCCGCGCCATCAGTGGTGGGATCTGCACAAGAAAGAGCGGCAGGCGCTCGCCGAGCGGTTCCCAGATGAGGCGGAAGCGCTCGCGCAGGGAGAGACGCACGACCACTGCCACCACCACGGACTGCAGGACCGCAGCCACAAGTCGACTATAGTTGTTGCTGCTGCTGGCGCAGGCGTCGTGACGGTATCGGTCGTGGTAGCGAGCCCGCGGAAGAATGCGCGCGCTGACTTTGATGAATGAACACATCACATAGCAAATGGCACAAAAACAGCAGATAGAGTGATGGTCACGGCAACTTCAAGACCCATTCTCTCGGGTATGGAACGCAATCAGCAAAAAATGAAGCTTAACTTGGTAAATAAATGTATGCAATCCATCTACTCGTTTGTTAAATTGTAAAAAGGGCGAAGGGTCGATACATTTGGCCAGTAACGACACGGACCTCGTGATGGTGGAGATCGGGGATCAGCTGGAGGCTTTGTACGCAGAGTTTATACAAGTCGAGCACTCGCCGAGATCGGGCGCGACAGCGATCCTTTGAACTTCGACCAAGGCATCGATTTCTTCGACTTCAGTGAACAAGAATCGGAAGATGACCAGGGCGTCCCGTCGCTGGACACAGAGTGGGTAGAAGTTCGTGCCGCCCCACCACAAGAGATGACCCCAGCACCGTACTCGAACGACTGTGCTTCGCCATCTCGTGTATGGCTCGGTACCGGAAATCGAGCCCTGTAAGAAAGACTCGGTCGAGATTGCTGCCGATAGCTGCCGTGTTCTAGCGTTTTTTTCATATTAATGCGTTTTGTTCATAAATGAATGTGTTCCACAACTTCCGCTGTTTATTGTCTATTTTTGGCTGCTCAACTTCCATCAACTTCCATGATCAATATCAACTTCCATGATGCGGAAGATCGCAGACCTGCGGCTGCTCCATATGCGCTCGACGACGCGGGTGATGTACGCTCCATGAAAGACCTGCGGCTGTTGGTGAGCTGCTGGGGCGCATACGGCCGATGCTGGGTGCAAGGGCCATCGACCAAATCGACTGCGACGAGCATCGCAACGAAAAAGCAGTCTCAGAAGAACATCGAAGCGTATTTCGTCGATGACGCTTTCGAGCTCGAGCTCGCCAACTTCCATGCGCTCGTGGTGCACGCCGTCACGTCCGAGAGCGCGCTCGCGTACCCGCGACTGAGTCTGGAGCGGCGTCTGCGCGCGTGGGTCAGTATTGAGAAGCGAGTGCGAGACTGGTGGCTGCCGCGGGCCGATCCAACGCTGGCCTGCCTCGCAGACCTTCAGCTGGTCGTCCCGGGTGTGTGGATCGGGTCCGCCGTGACGCTCCAGCACGCCGACGCGATTGCGCGAAAGAACATCACGCATGTAGTGTACTGCACAGTCGCGGATGTGAAGAAGCAGTCGTTAACTACCACGACAGACGCGTCGCAGCAACACCAGCAAGCGCTTCCGGTTGTGCAAGCGGCGCCGCCCGCGTTTCCATCGACGTTTGCGTACACGATCACGCTCTCCGAGGTGCCGCAACTCGAGTGTTTTCATGATGAGCGTCTGTCGGCTGGGAGTGACCGTACATCGCTAGGAACCTGGCAAGAGCTCGAGACTACGAGCAAGTTCCTGCTTGGCATCCTGAGGCTCCAAGACAAGTTCGTAGTGTCCGTGTCTTCGATGGATCCAAACGAAGAAGACGAAGCAAACAAGTCGGCGATTGTATCGAAAAGCATCGAGATGGGACTGCTACTCTACTGTGATAGCGGAATCTCCACGTCCATCACGGTCTGCGCGGCGCTGCTCATGTACCGCTTTTGCCTCCCGCTGCGTCACGCCATGCGGCTCTTACGCAGTGCTAGACGCTTCATCGCGCCATCCATGTATCTCCAACGTCAACTGGAGCTGTACGAGAGCGCGCTCAACAAGCGGCGGTCTGGATTGCAGCGGTTGCAGCTTCACCAGGCCCCAGTGTGACGGCCGATCGAGATCATCAAGGTGCGAATACGTTCACGATCAATAAGTTACTGTTATTATTAAGAATTAAAAAACCTAAGCTAACTGAATAAAATGCTAGAGACCTTCGTACGGACACAACAACGCGCATTCCGTGGACAGCAGCAGCACCACCACCTCTCGCTGCCATTGCATCGCCACTGCTTGCAGCAATAATAAAAAGCGACTCACGCCCACTCCACTTCCAGTTGTCCATCAACGGGGGCCCGAGCAGCACGCCACGCCGCCAAAAGTACTTCCAATCGGGGAAAATCGCACCGAGGGTGCGCAACGTCCTTGCGTCTGGCGTCGCATCATGCTTGAGAGTATCGAAATTGAGCCAGCTTGCCATCCATTCGCTGCTGCTGGGCTGAGCTGTCGCTTTTTCACTTCCAACGTCCATCCTCGCCGTCGTATTCCACCGCCACTCCAATGCTGCACTTCGCACTGGAGCTCTTCATTCATTCGTCCTTCTTTCACCGCTGCCCTGACCGACCGCTCACTCGCCTGCGCTCTTCGTTCATGCGCGCGTCGTGCAGCCACTGGATCGTTATAAGTGCTCACGATGGCATTCCATGCAGAGAAAGAGGCTGTCGGACTTTTTCCCAAATTCGCACGGGAAGTTGATGCGCTTCATCTGCACCCAAAGCTTCGCGAGGTACTTCTTAAACTGCTCGAGCACTTCGCGGAAGAACTCGTAGAGGTTGCCAAAGATGTTGTCGGTCGGCATGCGCTGCACGACGGACTCCTGCAGGCCCTTCAGGAAGCACGCGAACTCGAGCACGGTCGCCTCGCGGATGTCCTCGTCCGAGATGAAATCCAGTACGTTCTCCACAAAGTTGCCCACCAAATGCCACGAGATGCCTATGAAAAAAAACACATTTGAAAAAAATGATTAGCGACCAATCCCATTTCTTTTCACAATACAACACGCGATGGCAGTAACAAACGTACCGAGGCGAGCTTTGACAGTGCCCTGGATATACCGAAACGAGGACTGCGCTGTCTGCATCGACTGCGCGAGCTGCATGAACGTGAACCCTTTCGCGCGCACGTAGTACGTGAACACCTCGCCCAGATAGTCAAGCAGGATCGCGTGCAGGTTGGCCGGTGATAAGTATTCGCGGTCGCCACCGGTGTTGGTTGTCTGTTGCATGTATGCGGGCGTCTGCAGCCCGCTCATAGTGTCCATGGACACCGTCGAGGCCGTGTCTGTCGGTGTGGTCGGGTACAGCATGTGGTGCGGCGACGGGGAGAGCATGGCCGTGGACGACTCCAAGAGGCTTTCGTAGTACCGGTTCTTCATCTCCGCGGGCGAGTCGTTCCAGCCAAAGATCGGCGGCGACCCCTCGGGCTCGGCGCCGGCGCGACTGCGCTCTCCGCGCGGGAGCAGCACGGGCTCGCTGTCGTCAACCATCGCATGTGAGTGGTGGTGGTCACCTGACACGAGCTTCTTCATCGCTGCGCTGCCGTTCTCGTAGAGCGTCGCGTCGTCCATGCTGCACTTGGAGATCGTGCGTTTGAGTCCACCAGCAGTGCTGCTGCTGGTGGTAGTGCCGCTGGCAGCTCGTACGCCATGCTGCTGCGCGTAGCGAAACTGCGTCGTGTTCTCCATCGTGTCGGTCGGTCGTGTTGTCAAACGACGGACGGAAATCGCAAAGTGCCCTGCTGCTTAGTGGGTCGTGCAGGTGCGTGAGTGGGCTGCTGCTTCTTTCCGAGTGGCTGGCTGGACAGACGGATGCGGATGGATCCACTCACACTTGCTTTTAAGAATGAGTCGGTTGCTCTTGGCGGTGGCGGGCGAAATGTGAATGAAGATACCGGATGGAAGAGTGCGACTTGGACAGAAAACGGCTTTTCTCCTGCTGCTGCTTCTTCTTTCTTGGTTCTTCCGCGTTTTATTGTTTTTATTTGGGATATTCTGGATGGCTCGAATAAAAATTAAAACAGCACCTTGTGTGTCGAGTGGGAGTTCGAGTCAGAAATACCCGAGCGCGCGCTTGGCTTGCGTGTTGGAATGTTGGATTCCTATTGACATCGACATGTGGTTTGTTTTCGTACCCTCTGCATGCATATTAATAGCTGCTCGTATTTGCAAAACCAGATGGGTTTGCTTGGTGAACAGGCACAATTGTTTGCGCCAAAGCCAAGCCGTCGTGTGGAGCAAAACGAATGAAACGAAAGTGCCGAGCGCGGCAGCCGTGAGTCAAAAGAAGCTCGTAGGCGGTATCTTCTTATGAATTGCCCTGTGCAAGGTACGCCCTGCGAGGTACAGTCGAGCGAGCGAGCGCAAAGCGGACCTCTAATGCCTGTGCAGAAACGAATGTGTTCTCGAAACCGGGCGCGTCACTGGCTGGATGATTGCGCTGCAGGAATGGGCCGGCGCGAATTGCACATGTGCGTGGACTTGGTGACACGGAAATAAATAATTAGGAAGCAAAGCCACGCCTTTATATCCCAGTTGGTTTCACGATGAAACCTGAACAAAATTTGTCAAACGAATGCCAGCTTATTTAGCTTAAAATGGCATGATCGACGAGTTTCTGTGATAAATTGGTCATAAAACCTAGCGTTGATCTTTTCTTTTATACAAAAGATAAACGCTAGGTTTTATGCAAACGTTCTATTGCGCTTTTTATACCCACACTTGAAGTTCGGCTATTTTGTAAGTTTTTTCAGACCTTCCACGTTCTGAAAAAAACTTACAAAATAGCCAAGAATCCAAGAGATGAGGCTGAGAAATATGCTTTTTGAAATGCTGGCTGAAACATGAGCATGAGCCTTTCAAAAATGACCTTTGGTTTATTTAGGCGCTCACTTTTTGTAGGAATACATAATATTGTAAGTGACCTCAAGGGTCGTTTTACAATACTCTGTTTTCCTACAAAAAGTGACTGCTTTCAGCGAAGCCAAAGTTAACACCAAAAATGAGCTGCTCAATGCTGAGCAATTCGCGTCGGCTTTTGAAATATTTGCTTATATTTTTGAACAGTCATCAGGACAAAGCATGACGTGACGAATACATATACTGTACATAAATTGTCATTTTTGCCTTTTTTATGCTTGGTTGAACTTGGGAAATGGGATGCGCACTTTGGCTGCAAAACAAAAATGCAAAAATGACCACCAGGCAGCTGACATGTTTGCTGCTTCGTCACCTGCGACACCGGCTTGCTTAGTGCGATAATTTCTTTGGCATAAGCTTTCATGCTCCATGCTTGGCGCGTGTGGACGTCGGTCATTTTACATTCGAGAATGCTCGGTGCGAGAGAAACTGGATTCGGTGTTCAGCATAACATGATCCCAAGCGTGTGCCTGAGCTGGCGAGTGGCTACAAACCGAATAATCAAAACTGAAGCAAAGCGCCATGTCTTTGCTGGCCAAAAATAAATTCAGGGATTATTATTTTTAAGAAAAGGCGGCAAGAGTGCAATATCAAAGCAGCCTCGTCAACAGATAACTGAATGAGGGGTGCGGGGCGCGAAGCAGAAACCCATGCATTCGTCATTGCAAGGACACTGGGTATCTGCGGATGCAGGCCCACTTAAGATCCGCGATTCAAACTCTCTAGCTCGACTTTGCGAACGGGTTTTGTGTTTTGTTTGGTTGTATTATTGTAGCAAATGCACATTCTGAGGGGCGAAAGAAAATAGGAAGAGTACACAGGTATATGCTTGTGGGCAGTGCCGTCTTGTCATTGTGCTTTAATGCGTTGCTGGGTATATTCAGTAGGGTGGTTGTTCTACAGAATTGTAGTTTTGCGCTGACGGGGAATGAAACAAACTGCGAGAAGCTGAGGTAAAATGTTCCAAGTGCAGCTAAAAATTATGCATAATAATATTATGAGAGTGTGCAGCGCTCTCTCATACGTCAGCGCAAAACTACAGTAAGCTTACTGTAGAACAACCGCCCTACCGAGTACTTTTTGCTATCTCGCGCTGGCATTGTTAAATTTACCTGCGCTCAATATGTACAGTCACCCCCCTCTATAAGCGACACTTCGCAATTTGTTCTGCACCCAACAAGTACCGTAAAACTCGGCCGAGTTGCAACATTGTAAAAAGTCCAACGACTGTTAATTTGTTCCTGTAAATTTAACCTCACCGACAAGGTTTTTATGAAAACATGGTTCACACTGAAAGTTCCCAATCGTAATTGTTATACACACGTCACTCTAAATTATTAATATCGGCACGTCTTGCGTTTGACTGGCACGCGAATGGCGCGCGTAGCTCACTTTCAAAGCCAAGATGGCTAAACGCGCGAAAATCGTCACCACGGCGAACGAGGACAAACTTGACGCACTTGCTCGTGTTGCTCGTGGTGAGCAGATAGAGGAGGTTGCGCGCCTATACAAAGTCCACCGCACAACTGTGTGGCGGTGGGGGAAGCAACAGGAAGGAATCGA
>JAASFY010000259.1:0-29246 GCA_023334035.1 Globisporangium okanoganense
CCAGCAATAACCAAAACGCGCCTGGTGTTGGTCCTTTCTCAATTGCTGGCTCGTAGTGCGACCAATACATGAACATCGCAAATGCGCTGTACATGCTGGTGATGATTGCGCACCACCCTCATCGAACGGTGAATGGAGATGCAAGGTTAAGCTCTGTTCATCATGCAAGCTCAGTTGGTCTAGGCCACATGTGGCCTCGTAATGATGATCGTAAAAATACTTTTTGCGAGTACCTGTGAAAATTTATGTGACATTGATTTTGACGGGTGTCTTTTAAACCTACCCGCAACATGACATGGCTGTCGGATATAAGTAAGATTTTACAGTACTCTTCTAATGTCAAAAGATATCCAACAGCATACAAACGCCAAGTAAGAAAACATGTAAAACATGTGAGGTAAAAAAATGTGAAAAATGTGAATTTCTCCTCTGACATTATTTATTCAAGCATTTATTTGACATTTGATTTTTTTCTTATCAAACCTGAAAACCATGCTCTGAAAAGAACATGGAAATACAAGGAAGGACAAGAAGTGGCTCTGACCACTGAGCGATAGATGCATGCCAGAGCCATCCCAAGCTCGTCGTTTATGATTTTCTGCGGTGGCTTGTTGTCATCTCTTGAACCAGACTCAAGAGGAATGCCAGCACCGAGCCGACAACAAAGACACCGCATTTCTCAAACTGGAGAATTCCACTTTGTCGTTCTTTTGCATGTGACAAAATCTTGACAAAAAACTTTTTTCAAAAAGACAAGGTGAGAGTGATGGTAGAGGGGCAACTTCGAGTGATAGGAGAGGCACAAGTGATGACGTCCGACAGACCGCCTTGACGAGTTCGCATCTCCACCCCGCCGCCGTCTTGCAACAGTGCAGGTGAGGAAAGCCATGTGGTGCCTGCTGGCAAAGATGCTTGTGTTTTCATTTTACCACTGGATCGATCTTCAGGTGGGTGACCTCGCCAATGAGCCACGCTACCTTGTACCTTGTGGGTTTTCTGACGAAGAAAACAAAGCAATCATTTCGTCGGCAGGTTGCGGTTCATGACCCAAATCTTCACACACAAGCTGCGGTAGCCCGGGAACTCGTCCAGGATTGCCTCGAAGCGGTCAACCGGGAGCACAAAGAGGCTGCAGACGCAGAGCGCGACGCACGTGGCGTTGCGCGGCGTCCCAAAGAGCAGCGAGCGCTCGCCAAAGTAGTCGAACGGTCCCTTCACAAACTTCTCCTCGCGCTGCGTCACCTTCCGCGCGACGCGCCCTCTGAACAGCGCTGCCATGTCTCGCACCAGCATCGGAGCACCCGTTGCGGCTGGGATCCCGCCGTCGCCAGGAGCTCCTCCGGCTCCCCCAGGAAGTCCACCGGCGAGTGCCCCAACGGCAGCCACGCGATGCGCTTCAGCCAGTGGCATCGCGGTGGGGATGATCCACTCAGTGACCGAGCTGCGATGCGTCTCAGCCGGCTCGGCCGTGCTCTCCGCCATGGACGCTCTGCCGTACAGGTTGCGCACGACGCAGATGGACACGAGCCCCGTCTCGATGATGTACAAGCTCCGACCCATGTCGCCGCGCTGGATAATCACGTCGTTGCGCACGAAGAGCTCGTGCTGAAGCACCGAGACGACCACGCGCGCGAACTGCTCGTCCGTGTGCGTGAAGAGCTTGACGTGCTTCATGAGGTTGGCGTGCACGTGCAGCGCGATATCCTGACGCACGGTGGACGTGAGCCCTCGCAGCATGTGGTCCTCGTGCATGCCCTTGCTCTCCTGCCACGAGAGCGCAAAGTAGACCTGCATCTGCTTCCACGTGCGCGCCGGAAACTGGTGGAAGACCATGAAGTGGCCCACCTGCGCCACTTTCTCCTCATACTCGGCGCGCTTTCCGAGCTCGTGCTCAAAGAATTTGAAAAAGCCACCCGAGAGCATGCTGAAGAATGCCACGGAGATGAAGATCACGGCGAGCGTCACCACGTTCTCGATCGCGTTCAACGGCAGGATATCGCCATAGCACACGGTCGTGATCGCGCCGATGCTGAAGTGCAGCGAGCGCAGGTACGCGACCAGCACGGGCACACGCGCGACCTCGTAGAAGCTTGTGCACCCCTCAAAGAGCAACATCCCAGGCGCCGTGAGCCACGATGGACGCGCATCGTCGTACGTCAGGAACGAGATCCCAAAGAAGAGGCACGCGACCCAGTGCGTGCCCAGCGCAAAGTCCAGTGCGAGGCGCAGCAGGTAGAGGATACTGGGGCGCATGAAGCTCAGCTTGAGGTCATAAAGCAGGAACCGCTGTACTTTGTCAGTCAACGAGTGCAGGTGCACGCCGCGCAGGAACCGGTTGATTCGGAGCAGCGAGAGTGCGTGCCAGAGCGTCTGCGGTGGGTTCATCGTCTGCAGGTCCGCGATCGCGATATTTGTGGTGGACGCGTACACTCCGACCACAGCGAAGATCTCCAGCGGTAAGATGGACAGCGCGTCGACGACGAACGACCCGCGGGACCAGTAGTGCGCTGCGAGCTCCTTACGGTCCGAGACGACCTGTCCGTGGTCCAAGTACACGAAATAGCTGCGCTTGAGCACAAAGTCGACGACGCAGAACGAGTCCGTGAGCACGTACTCGAGCAAGAACCACACCTCGACCGTGACCACGTTGGTCGCGTCGCTCAAGTATTGATGCAGAAAGCCCATGCGGAACGGGATCACGAAGAGGTAGTAGAGCGTGATGACAAGCATGAGGACATTCCAGAACTGCCGGAATCCCGAGTTCCCCAGAAACACTGGTGACACGGCTGGGAGTGGAGCCCATATCTGGTACTTGTCAATTCGCGCTTTCACTGAAGCAGTCGCTACTGCTGCTGCAAGCGGCACTACCTTGTTCTTCGGTTTGCTCTTCTTGCTTGGCGAAAGACCAAACACTCTTCGCCACCACGGTCGCTCAAGCTCGAGGTCGGGGCGCAATTCCTCCGTTGTAGCAGACGGAGTGTCACCACGACTCACAGACGAGAATCTCCGGGAGCTCGAGCTTGAGAACGTGCTGATAGAGCGTCGCTTGTCAAAGGTGACAGTTGGCGATGGAATCCGAATCGGCGGTGGTGGAATTTGCACCTCGACGGTCAGTTTGTTCTGAAAGTCGTCCATCGCCAGCAGCTTGGCAGTCATCTCCTTCCTGTTGCCGTGGATCGAGTGTCGTCGAACTGGGTAGTACCGGTTGAAACCCTCTCTTGCGTATGCGTGTTCAACTCGCTCACTGATGTTGTGATCATAGTAGCTCGGCACAACGGATATCGAGTGCCGTCGAGACGCCTGCGCTTCCGGGTCGTACTGGACAGCTTCCTGCACCATGAGAGATCCAGCATGAAACGTCATGATCCCCTGCAATCGTTTGTGATGGCGCCTCCACTTTGTCTCGCTCGCGAGTGGGAGCCCCATGTTCTCGGTAGCATTGGCGGCTGGAACCAAGAGAGGGTCCTCGAGAGGACCAGTCAAGCTGCTAACCTTTTGCACAAACACGTCCCTCGTTTCTTCTTCGGACCCGTCGTTCCCCGTCTGCACCTGACTAATTTCAGCGGTCACATGAGTGTCTGGAGTCGCTGACCCGGGCATCTTGGTCCCAGTAACGTCCTTCAGACCCAGTAGCGCTTCTGCGAGAGCTGTCATTGACGAGCGACGTCGTGCGGGAGGAATTGACGACCGTCGCCGAGCAAGTTTCGACGGCGGGCTTCGCTTCGACGTTGGTATCTCTTGCTCCTTGTCTTCGTCCTCCTGCTGAGGTAACTCAGGCAAATCATTTGAGGCTGTCGCGACGACACGAGTGGCCACCTCCACTGGTTTCGAGGGCGGCGACGGACCTTGAGCTGGAATTTCAGCTTTCTTGCCATTCAGAAATATATAATTCCCTTTTCCCAGCTCACTTGCGAGCTGTCCGAGCCTCGAATTGCTTCTCCCTATCATCGTTTTCCGGCGCCGAAGGTTCGCTTCCTGGGACTCAGTCGACTTGAAAAGGGCAGCAGTCTCGCTCGTGAAAGACCGGCGTTCAGCGGGCTTGACGTCCTGGATGGAGACGAGCAGCTTGGGGCTTTTTCCGCCTTGTCGGATGCTCGCTTCTCGTTGGTTCCCTGGCGGCGATGGAGGCGCGGGATGCACCTTCGAGAACCGCTTCGCGAGTTTCGCGACCGGCACACGCATCACGTCGGTCGATGTAGCGGCTTTCTCGTTCTTTGTGAAGAGGTTCTTGGAGATGTTCATGAACGTGTTTGCGCTTTGCACGTACCTGGCTTTCACCATGGGCAACAACTGCGCCTCGATGTCTTCGCGCACGTCGCGAGGCCAGGCGGCGTTCCACTTCTTCTTGTCCAGCTGCAGCACCTGGCAACTGCGCACGGCTCGGGCCGACGCGAGTCTCGTTGCCTTCGGAATGAAAAACCCAAACTCGCCAAATACTGTGCCAGTCTCCAGCGCAGCATAGACGATCCCTGTCGTTGGGGCAAAGATTTCCGCGATCCCCGTTTTCATAATGTACAGTCTCGACCCCGTCCGTCCAGCTTCAAAGATGATGTCTCCGTGCAGGTAGATCTCCACGCATAAGACACTGGTGACAGCCTCGAGCTGCGCCTTTGTCAGCTTCTCAAAGAGCACACTGTTCTTCACGAACGAGCCGTACATTTCGTAGAAAAGCTGGCATCGCAGCGCAATTGGCAGATCCTTGAACACGTCGCCCACTTTCAGCTCCAAGAGGCACTCGGATTTGTACGCCAGACTCTGCATCGCGCGCTGACGAAGCGCGTCCGGGAGCTTGCGCTGCTTGGCGTACTGCTCAAAGTCCTCGACGCGCTCGTGGCGCTGCTTGGCCTCCATGTCGATCGTCACCATGAGCGAATTGATTCGCCCAATCACCTGTCCGATGAAGATCCAGCCCAAGACGCACGTGAAGCCGACATAGCACGACTCGAGAAAATTGCGAGCCCAGATATCGCCAAAACAGTCGACTGTGAACTACAGGTAGACATACGAATAGTTAGGACAAACAGCTCACAACAGCACCACGCTTTCGAAAAATGCAAGAGCCTTACCGTCGAGAGGCACCAGTACATCGCGCGCATATAGTGCACGAGCGGGTCGTTTGGGTACTGGTCCAGGATGAAGTCCGAGTTGATCCAGCTTTTCTCCACGAGCCCCGTCTCCAGCTGTAGCCTGCCCAGCAAGTAGTAGAGACTCCCAATGTAGTGCGCGGTCGAGACGAAGATCAGGATGAACCGAACGAGGTCAAACACGTTCGAGAGCACCGTATTGCCTTTCAGAAAGTGCTGCTGGATCTCAGTATGGACTTCGTCCAGCAGCGTGACGAGCTGCGGGCTTCTCAGCAGACGCACAACACGCGCCGCAGTCATGTAGAAGTAGTCGCCCCGGTAGTAAGTTGGCAGCATGCTCCAGCAGTCGTGGGCGAACCAGCCTCTGCGATATCGCTTCCGGATCGCAACGGGGTCGAGAACTTTTTGCCCGTACTCGATGTAGCCGATGTGCTGGTGCTTCAAGTAGATATCGATGTAGAGCAGCGAATCAAAGACATAGTCGACTGTGGTGAGCCAGAGCATCACTGTTGGCGACGGGTACGGAAGGAACGCGATGCGGAAGATGATCGTGTAAAAGTTGTAGACCAAGATGCCTCCAATGGTGCGGTGCCACCACTTTGCGAACGGCTTTTCCGGGTCCAGCGTCCGCGTTTTCCGTCGCTCGTGCTTGGCCTGTTTGTTCTCGAGGTTGAGCGACTCGGTCGGCCCGAGCCACTTGCGCAGCTTCTCCTTGAAGAAGAAGTTCATGCGCAACTTCTTCAGAAGCAGGTCGTCCGCCTTCACCTGCTGCTTTCGGCGCGTGAGGATGTTGTGGAATTGATGTGGGAACCTCACGGACAGTGCCATAAAGTCCTGGCGGCTGATCACAACGACCTGGATGGTGGTCAGCACGCGGACACTGATCTGGTACACTTCGCTGCACGCTCTCGGAGTCAAGCTCTCCTCTCCAAAGTAGTCGTCCTTCTTCAGCACGGACACAAAAATCGTGTTCTCACGCGTGGGAAGCGCGCTCTTTGTGCCAATGCGCCAAAGCGACGGTCTTCCTTCGAGGGACGTACGGCGCGCGCTCTGAATCCGCTCGGTCTGCTGGACTGTTAAATTAGCGACGCTCCCCGTGCTTCGCTGCATAGACCTGTGCGATGCGTTCGACGCCGCGCCATGCTGCGCGTTCATCGCAGCTCTCGACTTGACGTGGAGGAGTCTTGGGAAAGAACTCGATTTATTGAACAGTCCGTGGCTGGACTGCTTCACGAGACTAAGTGGCGGTGGGAGTTTCGAAATTGCGATCTCCACGTTCCCAGTAAGAGGTGAGCTCTTCATCGAGAACCGCTGTCGGTTGTACATCTCAAGCAGCGTGTGCGACTCACGAAGTGCGCGCGTCTTTGTAAGATCCACCACAGCTGTTGACTTGAGCGCCGGTAGCAGCTTCTCCGCGTCACCGCCCTGGATGAGGAAGAACTCGGTCGCGAGGTGCCCTTCGCGGATCACGAACGAGTTCCGCAGGAAGATCTCGCAGCGAGCGGATTGCGCGAGCTGCTGCAGCAGCGTGTGGTGGCCGGGTGCGGTGTCCAGGAAGAGAGGACACTTGCTGATGTCCTCCATGAAGAGCGCAGACTGCACTTCGCGCCGGAGCGATCGTGGGAGATGTACCATCACTTCTTCATCGTGGATTGCGCTCCCGTTAAGCTTCCACTTGGTCTCGTAGTAGCTGCGGATCATGCTCTTCGACTGCTCCGACACCGTTTTCATGCACATGAGCACAAGGTTGATTTCCTCGACGCGCTCGTGGTGGATCGTGCCCAGAATGTTGACCTGCGCGGCGACGCTCGTCAGTGCCGACCCGGTGAAGTAGCAGATGTTGGCCCCACAGAAGATCCAGATGCACGCTGTGAGACACTCCTTCGTGGTGAATGACAGGATGTCGCCGTAGCCCACGGTCGAAAGCAGCACCAGGCTCCAGTGCAGAGAGCGCAGGTACGGCGCGTCGATGTTGAACGTGCTTCGGTCGTACATGTACCACGTGCAGTTGCCGTAGAGACTCGCGTCTTCGAGACACCCTGACGTCGAAATGATGCCTGGGGTGACTCCTTCAGCTGGAAGTCCACCGTGGAAGACGCCAATGTCTGCGACCAGGAAGAAGAGACATCCGGCGCAGTGGGCTGCTGAGACCACGTACACGATAATGTACACGAGCAGGCGGCTGTAGGTCGCGAAGCCGTGCTCGAGCATCAAGGTCTTGAGCATCTTCTTGAGTCTGCGAGCGCGAAGGAGGCGAATCGCACGAAAGAAGCGGATTATCTGGGTCGTCCGCGGGGTGAACCACTCCTTTGGAAGCACGTCCCACGCCACCGAGATCGGCAAGTTCACGAACACATCGAGCCAGTAGTTGTCGTTCTCGAGGTAGTGGCGGAATATTTGCGACTTGTCCGAGATCATCGCGACTGCGTTCACGTTGTTGTGGTCCTCCTCTTCTTTCCGCTCACTGCGACTCAGAGCCGGTCGCACGAAGCAGCGCGCACGGAAGTACAGGTCCAGATAGAAGAAGAGCTCGATCGCAAGAGAGAGGAAGAACCCACCCAACTGGATAATGTAGGGCACAGCACCGAATAGCGGTTGGTTCTCGTCATTCAGGAGCCCAAAGCCACGCTGGAACGCGATTTGGTGCGGGACTTCAGCGATCAGCAGCATCAGCAGTGCACACTCAGCACGAATCCAGAGGAAGCGAAAGAGCGAGTTTGGCTGCCGCCACGCGGGGATCTTCTCAGCCGCGCTGGTTGCGTCGCGCGATAATTTCTGCACCATCTTGTTCTTCACAGCGCTGCCATTGCCCAAGAGCTTGAGCATTCGCGCGCTCGACTCCATGTCCTCGAAGGAGTTGTAGCGCGTAAGGTGGTCGGGGTTCTGAGGCGTCACCGCGATCTGGTTGTTTATCCCGAGCTTCTTTGCCAGGATCGACGCGTACATGAGCTTGGAAAAGTGCTTCCGCAGCGCGATCTTGAACGCTCTTCTTGTGAGATACCAGAGCTCGCAGTACGTCTCTGCGATCAGGCGGTTGTCGGACAGGTGGTCTTCAAAGAGCGCGTATTCTGCGTATGCGTTCCCATGCGTGAGGCGCCCTTTGATCGTCGAATTGGCATCCGTGATGCAGATTTCACCTGCTGCGACAATCAGCATGTCCTCCGGCTGCTGGAGCTGCAGCACGACCTGGTTCGGAGCGAAAAAATCCTTTTCGAGGAGGTTGAGAACAGTTCTCAAGAACGCCCCGCGGCGATTCTTGAATATAGTGATCTATTGAAGAGCAGCGACAGCGTAATATAGGGTGAGCATTGTCCAATCAGGAGAGAACTGTAACCAGTGTACTTACTCTTCGGAAGCACTTGAACTTGACGTAGTGGGAGCACTGCGTGCGGTAGTGAGGCGGTAGCTCCGACAGGATCAGCTCCTCTTCGACGCCGTTCCGAGTGCGATCCATGTACTGAAAATACGTCCGCACATTGGCCGCGAGCTCTGCTGAGAGCTTGCGAGATTGAAGAAACTGTCGAACGAGAGGGGAGGAGGGGAGACATTAGCAAAGCCTGGTTAGCGCAACAACTCTCTGGCCAGATATATTGTCGTGTTCGTTCGTACCCGGCCAGCTTGCTGTCGTCTCGTGCAGATGTTGGTCGTCATGTTGGCATCCTTGTGGCTGAAGAAGAACGAATACGCGGTCAGGATCGCGGTCGCCCACAGGCCGCTGAAGAACTGGACGATAATGCGATAGAGCGTCTCGCTATTTGTCGCTGGCACCAAATCTCCCTGTCCAAGCGTCGTGACGGTCTTGCACGCCCAGTAGAGCGTCCGCGCGTACTTGCGCACCGTGGAGCCTCGCTCGAGGTTGTCACGCAAGACCCACGCTTGCGGGGTGGGATACTTTTCGCAATGCGAGAACTGGAGTCCACACCTCCAGTGCGCCACGAAGATGTACCCGGACGCCGCGAGGTGGCAAAAGTACATTCCGAGGACAATCAGGTAGACGGCGATCGCAACGGTGCTGAACGAGAGCAGCTGTACGGGCTTGCTTTCTCGGAAATGCGTGAAGAATATGGTGTTAAACTGCTTCGGTAGGTTGATGACGGCATGCGGGAAGCGCGCGACACCGACAAGGTGCATCCAGTTGTAGCTCAGCAGCGCGCAGCCGACTTCCCACGGGAGCACGTGCAAGAGCTTGGTCAGAGCGTCGATCACGGTCAAGCGACGGCTTTGCTGTCGAGACTTTGTGCTCTGATGGACAGGGACGGCGTCAAACGGCGCGATTCGGTCCCCGCGCGCAGAGAAATTGCTTCGCGCTGAGCGGATTGTCACGTCTTCCCCCATCATCGACGCTCGGAGAGCGCGGAACACACTCGACTCTCGGTTCGATTGCTCCATAATTCGCAGGCAGCCAGCGAAGAGCGAGCTGCGCAGCAAGCTCCTCAGTTGTTTCTGCGTGGCCGCGATGCGCAAAAGACAGAACACGAAGTCGAAGACCGAGAAGAGCGTCAGTGCGAACGTCCACGTGGTGCGCTGGAAATGCTCGTCCCACGGGTCGAAGAAGAAGCCCACGCGGAGCGGGACGGTGATGAGCACGAAGATCGAGTCCAGGAACCCGACGAGTTGCAGCAGCAGATCGCTCTTCAGTGCAGTTCGGAGCCCCTGGCCATGCTGGTACCAGTGCTTGAGCTTCGCCGCAGCTGGCACTCTAGTCGCTATTCGGTCGTCGTCCTGCTTGCTAGGATTGCTGTCGCCATCTCTCCGACCTGCATCCGGTGCCGGCTGGGTCTTGTTGGACCGCAAGACATTCCGCGCCGAAGTCCCCTTCGCGAGTCCAAAGTTGCGCATCGACTGGAGCCGGATGCGCGCGAGCCCAAACGTGGCATTCTGCACGAGTGCCCCTTCGCGCTCTTCATCCCCTCCGCGGATGGACTTTGCGAACACGCCACTAACGACTCGACTGTGCTCGCTCGCCGCCCAGCGCTTGGACTTTGGCATCGGGATCCGAACGAACGAGCGCCGCACTTTTCACGACAAATGGCGGATCTCCAAGCGTTAACTCAGCTGCTTGCGCGAGCGACGCGGGTGGCTCTGGCTTTCCCAGCGACGACGAGGTGGCGAGCGATGGACTTACCGTTGCATCGGCGTCGTTTGCGTTGTCGTTTCCGCACTGCAGTCTATTGTTGACTTTCGCGTGGGAGCCGCCCTTGTGGGTTTCGTCTTCGAATTGAGGCGAAGAACCCGTCCATCGCAGCTTTCGAGCTGTTAATTCCTGTCATGCCAGCAGCTCTGTTCTGTTGATCGAAACTTCCAGCAGCTCGTAATAGTTTCTCAACTGCTGACTCGATGTGAGAGGTTACCTCCCATGTCTCGCACGCCCATCTTCCTGGCCTTCAGTCAGCGCCAGACTTTTCGAGTTGTTAGGTACTGTGGATGACTAACGAGTGCTCTCAAAGCAAGCCATCATCCCGTGGGTAATAAGCATCGCGGGTGCGGTCATACCTGTGCTACTCTGTTTGTATGATTAAGCGTTCTCTTTTGCCCCTGCAGCCGGGTTCTGAAGCGGGTTGTCTTGGGTCGAGTTGGCGAAGATCCAGTCGCGCATGTTGCGCTCGCGGTATTCCGGGAAATCGTCCAGGATCTCACGGTACTTCTCGACTGTGAGGATCAGCATGCTGCAAGACGAGAGCGCGATGCACGTGGCGCTGCGTGGGACGTCGAGGATGAGCGATTTTTCACCGAAAAAATCGAATCTTCCCTTCACGAGCTCGATGGTTTCATCTGCTGCCAGGCGTAAAGGACTCCGACCTCCTGAAGCAGCAGCGAGCTCTGTCTTGGACTTCTTCTTAAAGATCGTCGGTCGGAGTTTCTTTGTGATTCGCACGAGCACGCCCCCATTCTCGATCACATAGAGACTTCGTCCAGTGTCTCCCTCAGCGATGATGACATCGTGGCGGACGTAAAGCTCCTGCTGGAACGCTGTGACAACAGCTCGCACAAACGCTTCTTCGCACGTTGCGAACAGCTTCATCTGCACGACAAACTCGCGCTTGACGTACAGGATGATGTCTTGTCTCACTGAGGTCGTGAGTCCGCGCAGCAATTCGTCCTCGTCCATGCCCTTACTCTCCTGCCAATGGACTGCAAAGTACACCTGCAGTTGCTGCCAGATCCGAGTGTGGAAGCGGTGGAAGATCATGTAGTTGGCGACACGCGCGACTCGCTCCTCGTAGTCAGCGCGTTGACCAAACTCCATCTCAAAGAGGTGGAAGAAACCACCGGCGAGCATCCCGAAGAGCACGATCGACACCACAATCACCATTGTGCCGAGCAGCGTCTCCACTGCATTCTGAGGTGCAATGTCGCCGTAGGAAACGGTGGTGATGGCACCGATACTGAAGTGATACGAGCGCGCGAACTTCCGAGTGACTGGCACTTCTCCGATGCTTTTAATACTGGTGCAGCCCTCGTACGCGAGCATTCCAGGCGTTGTGAGCCACGATGCGCGCCCGTCCTCAATGAACGTGTTGTACGAGACCGAGTAGAAGAAACACGCGACCCAGTGGGCTCCAAGCGCAAAGTCGAACGCGAAGCGCGTGAAGTACACAGCGCTCGGTGTGATGAACGTCAGTTTCCAGTCGTACACGAGCGACCGCTGGACCTTCTCGCTCAGCTCGTGCAACCGATTGATTCGGATCATCTTGTTTGTGCGGAAAACAGCAACGCGATACCACGTGACGTCCCAGCGGACACCCTGGTAGCGCTGAAATGCGGAGTACATGGGCGTGAGGACTTCGAAAGGCAGGATACAGAAGAGATCCGAGAGGTAGGTGCCTTCCTTCAGGTAGTGATTTCGAATGGCCTTCTTGTCGGTCACGATCTCACCTTTGTAGATGTACGTGAAGTAGTCTTTCTGGAGAAAGAAGTCGATGACGCACAATATGTCCAGTGCGTACTCCAATCCAAACCAGCCGATGATCATTTCTGGGCTCTCTGTGCTCGTGAGAAACTCGAAGTCAAAGCTGATCCGAAACGGCACCACGAGGATGTAGTAGCAGCAGATCATCAGCATGATTGCGTTCCAGATATGACGGAACGGCGCGTTCTCCATGCAAAACGCGGGAGGAAGTGGCGGCTCGACCCAGATTTCGTACGGATTCTTCAACTCGTCCATCTCGTCTTCACTCTGGAAGACGCCTTTGTGCTGTCGCCTCTTCGAGCGCGATTTCAGCGTATCCAGATGCTTTGCGTACGAGTGGCCTTCGCTCTGGTTGCGTGGAGTTTCTTCTACGTGTATCATCGTTGCACCAACTGTAAAGTGATGCTGATGCAGCAAGTCCAGCGCAGACGGGCGATGGTGCTCGTGCTCTTTTTCTCCAGGCTCGGATGCTGGTTTCTCTTCAGGCAACGAATGGATGCTGAGCAACTTCTTTGCTGCAGTCGAAGCTGACAGTCCAAACGGCATATGCTCTTGCGCCGTATGTTGCCCATTGACAATGCTGGCCAAACTCTTCTTCATATCCTGGCCGACAATCTGGATCGAGTGTCGCTTTCCATGTCCGGAAGGCTTGCTTCCAGCATCCACACGCAAAATATTCCCTTGGCCGGAAGGCTTGCTTCCAGTAGCCGCTCGTAATGTTCCCAGTCCACTGTTGACAGTCCCGACGCGCTTCGTTATCCCTGCCTCGATTATCTTCTGTTGCACTTGAAGGATGTGGTCGCTGGTGACTCGAGATAGGAGCATCATGGTGCTATTCGTTATCGCACTTGGATTGCTTTCTTCTTGAGGAGACTCGTGCACCAAGACCTCATTTTGAAGACCTGGGTTCGATGATCGGCGGGCAATATCGAGCACATTGTTCTCCTTCTCGCTCTGCTGGTCGATCAAAGCGAGCACTTTGAGGTTTCGCTCGTGGCGCCGCCACTCCTCTTCGATGTTGGCAACAGCAGAAGATTTCAGCGAAATCGACATTTTCAGCTCGCGCATTTGACGAGGCAGACCAAGATGCGCGCTCAGTTTCCTTCGACTCTCTCTCGCTGTCAGTTTCAGAGGCTTTTGTCGCGATGTGGTGATGCTTCGAGAAGAGTTGATGCGATCTGATTTGGAAGTCCTAGATTTGTACTCGCTCGCCGCGGAACTTTCATTGTTCTCGTTGCCATCTTCTTCCTCGATCGCGTGTGTGTGGACAAGCTTTGAGCTCATCTCTCGATCCATATGTCTCGCTTTTGCAAGCTCAAAGTTCTTGAAAATATTCAGGAACGATCTTGACATCGAGCGGTACTTGTGCTTCATAACGGGAATGATTTTGTTCTCAATCGATAGGCGCGTGGCCTCCGACCACAATGCCATCCAGTCTCGCCGATGAATGAAGAGAATCTGGCAACTTCGACTTGCTCGAACGGACACCAGCTGCTTGATTCCAGCGAGAAAGAACGACAAGTCGCCAAACAGAACTCCTTCGTGGACTGCAGCGAACACCATCTGCGACTGCGACGAGAAGATATCTGCTGCACCTTTCTTCATGATGAAGAGCTTCGAACCAATCCGGCCTTCTTCAATGATCAGATCTTCTGGGAGATAGATCTCAAGAGACAGCGCATTCGCTAACGTCTGAAGCTGCGGCTCGTTCAGCATCTCAGATAATTCAGGAATGCTTCGCACATAGTCGCCGTACAGCTCGTCGAATAGAAGCACGTGGAAGGCTTTCGGGAGGTCTTGGAACGTTTCGAGCATATTCAGATCGATCAGGCACTTGGACTTGAACTCCAGACCTTCCATCGATCGCTCGCGCAGGAACGATGGCAGCCTTTTCTTCTTGGCGTATTGCTCAAATGCTTCAACGCGTTCGTTGTGCTCGTGTTGATCCTACAAGTAGAAGAACAGTTTGAGCCGATGAAAAGGATACTCTCGATAGACAATCAATCATGTAGCGTACCTGATCCATGACAGCCATCAATGAAGTGATCTTTCCCATGACTTGTCCGATGCAAACCCACCCGACCAAACACGTGCACGCAGCGTACACAGTCTCGACTGAATTCCTCGCTAAGACATCCCCGAAGCACACAACTGTAAACTACAAGCGCATCAGTGAATAGAGAGGGGAAGATCACGTCAAAGCACCAGCCAACGATCAACTTACTGTCTCGAGACACCAGTACAATGACCGCACGTAATGAACTCCCACGTCGTCAGGATACGCGTTGAGGACAAAGTCGACAGTCATCCAGCTCACAGGTGCCAGTTTGTGTTTTACGAGAAGCCTGCCGATTGTGTAGTAGACGCTCCCGATTTGATGGCCAGCAGAGAGGAAGAGCAGAAGGAACTTGAGCAGGTCAAAGATACTCAGCAGCGTCAAGTTGCTACTCCGAAGAATCCGCTCTCGCATGTGCTCTTCCAGCTCGCCGACAAATTCAAGCAGCTGTGGAGTTCGCAGGAGTCGGGGCAGTCGAGCCACCGTCATGCCAAAGTAGTCGCCAAAGTAGTAAGTTGGTAGCATGCTCCAACAGTCAAGTCGAACCCATGTCTTCGCGTATCTTCGTCGGATTGCAACAATGTCGACGACCTTCTCACCATAGAGCGTAAATCCGAGGCGATTCCATTTGAGGTAGATGTCGAAGAAGAGCAGCAAGTCGCACCCATAGTCGATCAAGGTGAGCGCGAGCATCGTTTGCTTGGACGGATTCGGTAGAAACGCGATTCGGAACGTGATCTGAAAGAAGTTGTAGAGCAGAATGAGCCCCTGGAGGATTCGCCACGTTTTGTAAAACAGGGTTTCCGGTCCGATGATCTCGTTTGCGTGGATCTTGTTTTCTGCATACAGTGACGCGCTTGGGCCCAGGAACCCTTTCACTTTGTCTCTTGTGCTGAAATTGTCATTCAGCTTCCGGAACAGAGCACCTAGCTCACGCCTTCTCGCCATGATCAAGTCAAACATCTGATTCACTTCATCTGGATAGCGTTCAAGCAGCGTCAGAAAATTGTCTCGAGTGAGAACAGCCACCTGTGTACTCGTGACAGTTCGAATGCTGATTTTTGACTCAAAGAGCTCATCCGGGAGCAAGCTCTCTTCGCCAAAACAATCGCCTCGCCTCACCACAGCAATCGGATGCATGCCAGAGTTGCCGTTGATGCTCCACACCCCTATTCTCTTGTGCTGGCTAGCGTGCGCGGAGTCAGATCTTGGGGTTGCGACTTTGTTGCCGCGATGTATCATGTGGACTAGCCGTGCAAGGAACGAGTCCTTCCGAGCAGGTGTTTCGTCAGCTCGCCATGCGCTCCCATTCTCTGACATGTTGTTGAGATCTGACTGGTACTTTCGTTGCCGCTTTTCAACTCGCGGGATCAAAACTTCTGCGTCTCCCGACTGAATGAGGTACAGCTCTGCAGCGAGATGTCCGTAGTTCAGCAGCACCACTTTAGGGACGAAGATCTCAGACCGCATGAGCAGCGCGATGTCTCTCAGGAAACCACTTTGGCTTCGGCAGCCGACAAAAATGTAGCACCGACACAGATCCGCCAGGTACAATGAGCATGCCAGCTCGTGCCGTTGTGACCGCGGGAGGTGCTTGAGTAGCTCTGCTTCTTGGAGAACGCTGCCGTTTAACGTCCAGTTTGTTTCAAAGTGCCGCCGGATGATTCTTCGAGTTGAATCCGAAACTCCTGCTTGAACCAATGCGCGGTTGACTGCTTCAGCACGATTGTCTCGAATTGAGCCCAAGACCGATATTTGAGACACCACACTTGACACAGCACAGGCTGTAAAGTAGCAGATGAGCGCGCCCAGGAAAATCCACCAGAAGCCGATGAAGCATTCGCTGTCAGAGAACGAGAGGATGTCGCCATACCCCACGGTGGAGAGTAGCACCAAGCTCCAGTGAAGAGACCGGATATACCGCGCGTGTATGTCAAATACACTCTGATCGTAGATGAACCAAGTGCAGTTGCCGAACACGGTGGCATCATAGAGGCACTTGTCAGCAGATACGGAGCCAGCGCCAGCAAACTCCGGCGGTACCCCAAATTCGTAACCTTGTCTGTCAGCAAGTAGGAAGAAGCAGCAACCCATCGCATTTGCAGACACGACGCAGAATACGATCACGCTTGCCAGCAGTTGACTCGCTGGGCTGAAATCGTGCTCGTGCATGATTTCTCGCAGCGTCTTCTTGAGTTTCGAGAGTCGAACCAGCGCCAGCAAACGAAAAAATCGCATGTAATACACGGTGTCGAAGCTGATCGAGTCCTTGGAAACTATGGCCCATACCATCGAAATGGGGATTGTTGCCACAAAATCGAGCAAAACGTCGCCATGATTCAGGTAGTGCTCGGTGATCTCAGACTTCTTCACCATCAGTCCGTGATGCAAGCGAACTTGAGAGCTGCGCTTCACCTTGAGGTTCTTCTTCACTTCGGCTTGTTGGATGTGATGGGTTTGATTCTCCGTCACGTCGACTCTCTTCTTCAATCGGATAAACTCTCGCGCTCGAAAGTAGACGTCGACGTAGAAGAATACTTCCACCGCCAGCGTAAACACATACATAACGTGCTGTCGCGCGCTTTGCTGTGATCCAAGCACTCCAAATTGCCAGTCGAACGCAATCTCAAACGGAACTTCGATCGCCAGAAATATGATGAGCGCCACCTTCCAGCGTCTCCAAATTCTCCGAAAGCGCGAGGACGGGAAGCGCCATGGAACAGCGATGGCGGCTTCCACTAGATGCGATTTCTTGTTGACGCTTCCCAGATATGTGAGTCTCGGTTCCTCTGACTCTGTTTGCCGTAATTTACTCAGCGATTCGGTCGGCTCCGCCGGCGAGGGCAAGAACACCAGGTGGGCGTTTTGTAAATATTGGGTTTGCATCAGTGCAATCTTCATCTTCGGGAAGTGCTTCTCCATCGCGGCCTGAAAGCTCTGTCTGGATAGGCAGAATACTTCACAAAACGTCCCAGCGACCAGCTCGTATCGTGATAGCTTGTCCTGGAACAGCGCGTGCTCTGCATACCACTGCCCGGTTTCGATGACGTGAACCATCAGCTTGCTTTCAGCGTCCAATACTCGGATCTCGCCTCTCCCAACGACGATCAATTCTTCCAAATCGTAAGCACCGATGACAGTTTGATTCGGCGAGAGAAAATCGCTCTCTATCATCGTGAGAACGGTCTTCATGAAAGCCTTGGGTTGATTGGAGAAGAATGGCACCTGCAGTGATTCAATACAAGAAACGAGTGAGTGCATCAGTTGGCGAAATGTCACTGAAAAGACAGACTCAGTTGCACTTACACATCGAATTAGTCTCGTCGTGACATAGCTGGCACATTGCTTGTGATAGTGCGCAGGAAGATCAGTCAAAATGCGATTCTCTTCAATTCCGTTTCGAGTTCGCTGCAAATACTGGTGATACGCTCGGATATGGGCTGCCAATTCAGATGGAACCTGTCTATTGCGAAGAAACTGTTTGGTTTTCGGTTGGTTAGTGTTGGCCATATTGGAACGAAGGAAAGCAGTAAGCGCTTACGTACTATGAGTGCTTGCTCCAATCGAGTGCTTGCGCTTTCATTGAGATCGGCGTCTCGGCGACTGAAATAGAACGAACAAGCCGACAGAAATGATGTTGCCCAGAGACCGCTGATGAACTGCACAACGATGCAGTAGTTGGTTTCCGCTTGAGTGGCGGGCACCATGTCGCCCTGCCCCAACGTCGTGATGGTCTTCGAGGCCCAGTACATCGTTCGGATGTATTGGCGCCAAAATGTCCCGCGCTCGAGTTTGTCTTTCAACACCCAGCACCCTGGTAACGCCATTGACGAGCACTTTGCAAAGTCGACACCACACTCTGCGTGCGCTATCAGCATGTATCCGCACGCGCTGACGTGGCACAGGTAAAGTCCAAGCCAAAACAGGTAGAATGGCAGACTTAGCGTGCTGAAAGACAGCATGCGCACCAGCTGGAATTGACGGCATGTCTTCATGAACGCGGAGTAGAGCAGCGGCAAGCTGTACCGCGCCACCACGAGTTTCACCGCTCGCGCCAAGTGAATCCAGCTGTAGTTAAAGAGTACCGCGGTGACGATGTCGAGCGGCAGGAACAGGAAGACCAAGAAAGTCAGAGGCAACGTCTTCGGTTGGAACGAGCTTTGGATCACCGAAGCCGTTTCTGCAGTTGAGACGGACCCTTGGGTAGCTTGGTCGTCTTCGCGAGTCGAGAACAGTGAGATCGAGGGAATCGACATTCTTTTTCCCCCTTGCATGTTTATGAGCTGAGGCATCACAGACCGTGTTCTCGGCTGACCAATCGATCTTGCCGATCTCACGGATCGCGTTGACATTTGGCTGAACATCTCTTTCGAGAAGCTCGCGCCAATGGACTTGCGCTCCGTATACACGTACACGAGCCGAATCACTTCTCCGACGATGTCCAGCGCGCTAAATACCGTGAGCTCGCTCGTCCACGAACCTCGCTGAGAGATAGGGCTGTGCGAGTCGAAGTAAAATCCAATTCGCAGCGGCACACTGATAAGGACATAGAGCGCGTCCAACAATGCGGCGAAAGTCAGCATGGTTCGCAGCACTTGTTTGAGTTTCTTTTTCCGCTCAGTTCGAATCTCCCGCCACCTCTTGTTACTCGCGTTCTGCGTACTGAGTTGCACGGACGTCAGTTCCTTTGCGAGCGAGGAGATGATGACTAGTGAGGAGCGTTTCCGCGTTGCACGTGTCATTTCAAGCTCGACCTGAGTAAAGCCAAACGGCGCGCTCTCGATTACACTCTCCAAGTCCTGAACAGTCGGTCCGATCGTCGGCACGTCATCGACGATGTATGGCGCAGCCATCTCATTCGGGTCAGCATGATAGTTGGGAGTAGCCAGCGCATCTTGATGGTCCTCCGGGGCATCGTCCATGCCGAATTCCCTGATCAGTGTGCGGTGGATCGAGTCGTTGAGTTCGGTGTGCTGCTGCAGACTCAACCGCCGCCCTCCATCCTGCGCTAAAAGCCGGGCAATCGCTTCGTCTTCACTCAGCCGTGCACTCTCAGGTGCTTGGTCGTCTTCTTCGTCGTCTCTGGAGAAGAAAAGCTCGTCCACCGGGCCCGTCTTGGTCATTGCCGACGCGAGCCGTGCGGCGATGCTGCTTTCGCGCGTGCTCGTGGCATCCGCGCCATCGTCGTCGCCGTCGCGCCTGCCTGTGCCCGGACCGCTGCTGCTGTTGCTGCCGTCCTCTGCGCGCTGGGTCATCTCCATCCGTTCAGTGCTCGGACAAGATGCTTCGCTCTCTTCTTGCTCCCGCACTGGCATCGTCATTGCGGCGAAGCTTTGTCCTGATGACGGGCGGGCGGGTGAGCGAGTGCGGTTTCCTTTCCGAAGAGGTGCGGGCTTTTTTGTTGAAGTGAAGCAATTTTTGCGCGTTGATTGGTTGAAATGATGTCATTTGTGTTGAAGTGCATGTTGATTGGCTGAAACGCTCGTTTTACGGCCACTATTAAGGTGGGGAAATTTGAAAACAATCACTCCCGCTCAAATTCTAAGCCACCTGGCGAAAGTGCAAGCGAAGCGGAATGCGCGCACCAACATCCGCAACTGCCGCGTCAAGTCGATGAACCGAGTCATCGGCCGCCGACGAGCGGTTCACCTGTCTACTGGCTGACGGAGGGACCGACGGCGTCGCAAGTAGAGACGAAATGGCCCGCGGCTTGCGTGACGACGACGCCGACGACCACGAGAGGCTTGGGCTGTCGGCGCACGGCGACGATGACGGCGGCGCGCTCGAGAACGCCACGATCGGGATCGCACACGTCAACCTGAGGCGGAGAACTGCTGCTGCTGTTGCTGCTGTTGCTGCTGCTGGCCATCGACGCGCATTCTTGTTCTTCAAGCACAGTCGCGTCGTCACGCCAAACGGCCCGCATCTGTCGATGCTCATGCACACTGCAACGTCTGCCACCGTCGCGTCAGGACCAAGACTCACAACAGACGCGTGAAAAGACCGGATCGAGCTCATCCTAGTCGGTGCGAGCTTGGTGGATGCGGTGGCGACCATGATGCTCGTGCCACTGCGCATGGGCTTCTGGTTCGATCCGTTCGACGACCCGCTCTACTGCTCAACGTGGACGCACGCGCTCACATTGTTCACGGTCGTGGACTTTCTCGGAGAGATCGTACGGCTGTGACAACTGTCGGCACAAGTGCGCGTGTGGATGCGTGCGATCAGGGATGCCGCGCGCCGTGGCGGACAGGCGTTGCGCTTCGTGACATTCGGGCAACCATCCAAGATCTTCCCAGCTGACGCATCGACGAACACTGTCATAACAGAAGGGCGAGACGAAGTCATGCTCACACAGACGCTACGTCTGGTGTCCGAGAAGGAGCAGAACCGAGTCGCGAGCTCGTACTTTTCGACTCGCAACGTAGTTCTCGTCGCGATTAGCTGCTTTCCGCTCGAGGTTGTGTTGCTGCTGGCTCGCGATTACAACTGGCTGCATCTGTGTGGCATTATCCGGTTCTTCCTGGCTCTGTATGAACTTCCGACTCTCTTCTCGCGTGCGATTCTCAAGCCTCTGCGTCGGACGGCCTTTGTGTGGAGTCTATCGCTCGTCACGACGGCGCTGACCGCGCACTTGTTTTGGATTGGGCTCTACCTCTGCCATTTGTCGTCGTGTGGGTACATGTTCAGCGCTCATTGGGAGTGCGGAATCACGTTCGATAGGTGCAGCAAGGATCCAGTTCCAGGATGATGGGTGCTCAAGGACAACCTCGAACTTGGGAGCCCCTGGCGACAGTACATTCGAACAATGTACTGGGCATCGAAAACCGTGACGACATTAGGTCAAGGTGACCTCGTTCCTGTGACGCAAATGGAGACCAGCTACTGCATCGTTGTCCAGTACATCAGTGGACTGTGGGCAACCGCCTTCCTTTCAACGTGCGGCTTCTTCTTCGCTCGACGAGATGCGAATATGCGAGAGAGTATCAGTACTCACTTGGAGCAAGCCTTGAAGGTATGTGCGTTCTCGCTGTCCCATTCCCGATGTATGTGCGGGCCTAACTAATGCCTTTCATGTGCAATGTATGATATCAGTTCATTTCCTCTCGCAAGTTACCAGAGCAGGTGGCCGTGAGAGTGCGGTTCTACTACCAGCACATGCAGCGAACGCGAAATGGGGTCGAAGAGTACATCATTCTCGCAGACCTCCCCACCAGATATCGCACACAGTGCTCTCATCACACGAAGTACAGGTTGCTAAAGAGGGTGCGTTTCAAACATTAGGACATTACGCTTTCTGTTGGTTCTGCCACACTGATGGATCTTGCACGTTGTTTACAGATAGCCTTCTTTCGGAATCATCAAGGCGGCTTCCTTCGGGCGATTCTTGACGCGCTGGAGAACGATTTCTTCGCTTCGAACCAAACCGTGATTGATTTGCACGCGGAAGAAGAGATGTTCATTATCTCAAACGGCCAAATCCGCGTTTGCGACGAGCATGGTGTGGTAATTCGACGATTACTGGAAGGCAACGCTTTCGGTGAACGAGCTCTGTTTCGAGTCGTATACTCAAAAAACCACCTGATTGCGGACAGCTCGAGCGAATTGTGGTGGCTGCCCAGACAGACATTCAAGTCCACGGTGACAAAGCACTCTTCGAAAACCAAACTGGCGATGATTCGAATGCAGCGAAACTCTTCTCGGCCATCAGCAGTTCAAGGTGTTGACGATTCGAGAGTCGCGTCCAGAATTGATGGCAGGAAGGCTTCAGCTCACGACTTTGCTCTTCGAAAGCTGATGGACAAAATCCACAAAGATGCAGAAAATTTGATGAAATCTGTGTCCGCATGGAGATTTCCCGGCTCAAGTTTTCGGATTCGGTGGAAAAGATTAAGGCTTGCTTTGCTACTGTTCATCGGGATTGAGGTGCCGTACCAGATCGCATTTCATCGTGGGTTCTCCTTATTCCAGAGCGACCAGTGGAGCAACAACTCGTCGTTCAGGGAGACTACTATTCTGATGATCGCCAATTACTTCGTGAACGTGGTGATCGAAGTCTTCTTCTACGTCGATTGGTATTTAACTGCCATGTGTTGCGTGAGATCGGTGTACGATGCGGACCAGAGCAGTTCCAGTTCAACCAACGACAGCCAGAAGCAACTTCACGCGCACGAGCTGATTGTTGAGAAGAAGCAGATCTTTCGGCACTACACTGAGAATGACCGATTCTGGTTGGACTTCATCGCCAACCTCCCATTTACGATTATTTGGGATGCTGTGCCAAAGAGCTCGTTCTCAAGCAGCCTCGTTCGATGGGCTCAGTCGCTACGAGTGGTGCGTTTGGTTCGACTGCGATCGCTTCTCGCGGACATGCCTGGTGTCATGACGGAGCTCAGTATGAGTCGATCGAGCCAGCTTCTCGTGTACGTCAGCGCATTCTGCCTGCTCCTCGCGCATTGCGTCGGTTGCGTGTACTATCTGGCTGCTGACCTGGATGACCAAGTCGATGGTCTGCCGGTGAACCACGCGGGAATGCCAGTTACTGCACCTGAGTGCCTCGCTGCTGTGTCAATGTTCGGCAACTGTACATGGTACATGTACGATTACAGCACCTATGGGATTGGCTCGCCGTTCATCCGCTCCATGCACTGGAGCGTAGTGCTCTTGTCGACCGTCGGCTATGGCGACATTCTTTCTTTTTCTGACAACGAATGCTTCATCGGCTTCTGGTGGATCTTCTTTGGCGCAGTGATTTGCTACTTCACAGCAAGTGCGATCTCAAGTGTGCTGGCGCAGTGGGGAGTGTTGAACAGCATCAAGAACGATCAGTTGCAAGAAATTAATCGGACGCTGTTGAGCTTGCAAACGATGTCACCTCTCACCGCGACAACGATTCGTCGCTACTACGTGCTCAAGTGGAAGCTGAACGGAAGCTGCACGACTGAAGATGAATTCCTTCGGCATCTACCAAAGTCGCTTGATCGTGAGGTGACGCAGGCCCTGTACAAAGAAGAACTGCGTCAGTGCGTTGTCTTCAAGACCTCGGCTACCGATTCACCACTGCTTCGCGAAATCGCACGAATCGTCAGGTGCGAGATTTTTCTGAAAGGGATGGTGATAATGGGAGCAGGGATTTTGGCGACTGAGATGTTTGTCATCCAGAGTGGAGCGGTCGAGCTAGTCAATGAGGAAGTCCTGCGCTTCACGACGCAGCCAAGAGCTCTGGTCCACACCAGAACTGGACATCGCTTCTCATTGATTGGAGCGCTTAAACTGGGTGACGCTGCAAACGCACCGGTCTCTCCAGATCCAGACCACGTCGTTCAATTCCCTTTGGCTACGTTGCGGAAACATGCATGCTTTGGTGAAGAGAGCCTGGCGTTAAACGTAGCGAAAGTCTACTACTTGAGCGCCCGAGCTGTCGCAAGCACGCAAGTACTCGTCATTCCACGAGCATCGTTTTTGGCTATCCTGGGTCGGTTTGCAAAAGAATCGGCACCTGTTGTCGCAGCGATCGAGGCGAAGATGGTGAGCGAGCGCCAAACGCTTGAAAGAGTCAAAGCCAACATCACGATCAAGAGAAAGAAACTTGTCAAGCTCTTTGGCGCAGTAAATGTTGTGGCGGCCGCGAGTGGGTCCTCTCCAGCGTCCTCTCGCTTCGTGATTGACCCTGATCACGCTTTTGTGACTCTGTGGCGCTCGGTCGTGTTCTTCATCATGGTCTACAATTTCTACCAGATCCCGTTGCGAATCGCGTTCCTCCCAGAAATATCCCGCCCACTAACGGACTCGCTCACTGCGATTGATATCCTCTGCGATGTCGTGTTGTACGTGGATGTGTACCTGAAGTGGAACCAATTTGGCTACAAAGACAACGCAAGCGGGAAAATAACTGACCGCGCGTCTATCAGGACGCACTACATGAGAGGACAGCTGAAGATCGACGTGCTCAGTATGCTGCCCACGTACTTTGGACAAGGACACCCGTTTGCTCGTGCGCTTTCGAGACTATTTCGACTTCTCAAAAGCCCCCAGCTACTGGGGGACCTCGAAGAAAGCGAAGAAGAAATCCAGGAGCACTTCCTAAGTGGCAGCACCACACTGCTGAGCGTCTTCGACATGGTCAAGTTCTTCGCGTTCTTCCTCTCTGCTGCCCATCAAGTTGGGAGTATCTACTACTTGTTTGGCAGACTTCAGATAGAGTACGGCGTGGCTTCTGTGAGCTGGATAACCGCTGATCTGGTGCTGGGATCAAACCCGAACGACCCGCTCGCGAATTATGTGCGTGCAATCTACTGGTGTCTCGAGACGGTAAGCTCCTGAACTTTGTTCTGTATCGTCGGATACGCTTTGTGTTATGGTGCTGATTTGTCATTCTCCCTATCATGCTAGTTTACGGTTGTTTGCTTTGGAGACATTGTCGCGCACAACGCCTTGGAGACAGTGTTTTCGAGCTGCACGTATATTCTTGGCTGGATCTTCATTGGCCAGGTCATCGGCACAATGACGTCGCTGATCATGAACATGGACAGACTAAGTGCTTACTCACTATTTCGTGTGAATATGTGCTGAAACTAACAAGCTACGCTCGTTTGAGTCTAGGATGCACATGAGCACGACGATCGTGTTCGGGACTTTGAGGAGTACGCAAAGCGTCGTGATCTTCCTGCCTTCTTCAGAGAGAAAGCAAAGGAGAGTTTCGAGTACAAGTCGAAGAGCCTCCTGCATCTGAATGCACCCAAGGTCTTTGAAGATATTCGAAAGTTCCTGCACATCCTGCTCTTCGATGAGTTATACGAAGGCTTCCTGCGCCAGATTCTTGAGTTCAAGGGCTGTTTACTCTGGCACACTTTCGCGCTCTTGCGAACGCGATGCAGCTGGAAATATACCTGTGTGGCGACCTGATCTTCGAGGAAGGGCGCGTCGGCACTCGGCTGTACATCATGAAAGAAGGCTGTGCAGAGCTGTTCTCGTCTCGCTCGATGATGGTATTTGGCGCTATGCACGAAGGCGTGTTATTCGGAGACGTTGCCTTCTTTCTACGAGGAATTAAGCAAGTCGTCTCTACTCGTGCAAGTCAGAGCTGCCAGGTCTTGCAACTGGACCGAGGCGTGTGGAGAGCTTTGTGGCCGGATCAAGATCGCATCGTTCTCGAAAAGAAGATGTTCCCAATGATGAAGAGCAAGTATCTTGCCACCTCGCTAGCGTATTCCAACATCACGAAGAACTTTGAGCTCGCAAAGTCAAAAGGAGACGCGATCTCATCAAATAGGCTACTCCTGGATGCCAGTCGGATCTCAAGACAGCAGATTGCTGGTGGGAGCGGTGGCAAACTCGAGCGAATGCTACTTTGCTCTGATCCATTGGCGTTGGCGCTTTCGACATTCTCAGCGTCGCGAAGCCGACTTTCATCAGGAAGGATACTGCCAATTTTATCCAGCCAATCACGGAAAATGTCGAAGTCTGCGCATTCGATCCAAGATACTAGTGGGAAGTCGAAGGGGCGAATGAGTTTTGCGCGGTCGTCGTTCTCGCTGATGAAGCGAAGGCCGTCGTCGTTCGCCCAGCAAGCAGCATCAAGAAACCAAGATCCTGAGACGATATGGCGTCGATATGCCAAGAATCTGCGGCTGCTGCGGTTTCTCGAAGACACGAAATCACGAGTTGACAAAGCACTGGTCAGCAACGACTCAGCGCTCGAATCGCCTGAAGGTAGGCACCTTGGCAAACCGTCACTCTTTCATCGAGTGAGTATGAAAATCGTCGAAAACCACGCCGCAGGATCTTTCAAAAAGGCTGGGCAACGCAAAGCACGCACGATGGGGAGAAGCGAAGTCTCATTCCATCGTCACTCGATCGATCTCAACACGGCGGACATGAAGAGCAAATTCATCTCTCTCGACGAGCTCAAGGACGCTGCTGTGTCGACGATCCCTGCTCACTCACCGGATCCGAATACTGTGCAAGCTACCTCACTGGTGAAATTTGGAAACGAAACCAGACCATCTTCGCCCCCACAGCTTGCTGTTCACGAGAAAGCTAAGCGCATTAGCTTCACCAACGGAAGCATCCGCAAGAACATCCCGAACATCGGCTCTTCTCCAAGGCCCCCTCTCCTTCATGTTCGCTCCAAATCGATCGTGGCTGGTGCTCAAGGTCTGATTATCAAGCAACAGCTGCAACCACAAGATAAAGAACCCAGTGACGTTAAGCCAGCGATAGCACCAGCAGCAGCGACCCGGCCTGTAGCTGGAGGTGCTGCAACGTCCACGAGCGAGCTTTCATTGACGAACCGTTCTCACCCGTTTGAGATCTGGTTTTCCGCGCCGCTGCCGCCGCGCTTTTGCCTCGAGAGCTCGAACTTCCGGCGCGTCTGGAACCTGGTCATGCTTGCGATCTGCCTGTACTACATCCTGGTCGTGCCGTTGCGCATCAGCTTTCTCTATGAGTTTCTGGTGTCCGATGAGAGCTCCGCCAGGATCTGGTTCGTGTTGGAGTACGGAATGGACTTGCTGTGCGTCGCCGACTTCATTTTTAAAAAGGACTACTTCACGTACATCCACAAGGGGGAGCTGGTGACGGACCAAGATGCGATCCGCAAGCACTACCTGCAGAACGGGACGTACGTGGCAGATTTGCTCTGCGTTGTGCCTCTGGAGCTGTTCGTGCTGCCTTTTCTGACGGCACAGGGTGGCAGTTCCTTTTGGTATCGCATCTCGGTCTTCCGCATTAACAAGCTGCTGCGGATCATCCACCTGCACAACCTGTCAGAGACGATCCAGCGAACGCTGATCTACGACTTCAAGGTGCGGGTCGTGCGGCCGAGCGTGTTCTACTTCACACGCTTCGCGTTTGACTTTGCTCTCGGCGCGCACTGGGTCGCGTGCTTCTTCTACAGTTTCACGTTCGCTGTATACAACGAAGAGCGAACAATTGCGTCCTGGCTCACGACCGCTGGGATGCTCGCGTTCCGCGGTTGCAACGGACTCCAGGCGATCGCAGACGTGCCGGTGATCGTCAAGTACGCGCGGTCGTACCACTTCAGCATGGGGGCGATCACGACTGTGTCCTACAGCGACATTGCTCCGCAGAACGAGTGGGAGACGTTTGCAAGCGCGCTGGTGATCATCACCTCGATCATGCTCTTCGGCATGCTCTCGGGCGGCTTCTTCTAGGTCTTCCAGTTTGAGTTCGGCAAGCGTGCAGACTACGAGGAGCGCGTGGCGCACATCGCACATTACATGGTCTTCCACCACTTCCACGCGCGCATCTGGAAGCAGATGCAGGTCTACTTCGCGATCCACTGGCAGGAGAGCAAGGGCATGAACGAAGATGAGCTGCTGCGCGGGCTCACGACGTCGGTCAAGCAGGACATCACGCTGCACGTCAAGCGCGACTTTGTCGTCCAGATGAAGTTCTTCGCCAAGTGTGACGAGGCCTTCATCCGGGCCGTGATCGCGTCGCTCCAGCAGGAGCTCTTCGTGCGCAACGACATCATCATCTCGGAAGGCGACCGCGGGCGCAGTCTGTACGTGATTGAGAGCGGCCTCGTGTCCGTCCGCATCTTGAAGAAGTTCTCCAAGTTCGCGCGACAAGGAGAACAGCAGCAGCAGCCCGAATTTGAAGTGATTAAGGGCCGCTACGAGTTCATCGGCGAGAAGTCGCTGCTCTTCGGAATCCCGCGCACAGCCACGTGTGTCACGATCTGCTCATGCAGCGTGCTCATCCTGACGCTCGAGAAGTATGAGCAGGTGCTCGCCGAGTTCCCAGAGTACCGCGAGAAGAATATGCGCGATTGGATCTTCACGCGCGGCGGCTCTAAGGCTCCCGGTACAGATGCTGCGAACGCGAACGGGGTCCCAGCGAGTCGTGGCGGTCTGAATAGCAGCAAATAGGCACTCAATATGGGGTAGAGGTTGTGGAGGCGTATGGAGGAGTCATCAAGACGGAGACTACTCACCTGGGTCAGGTGCACTCTCTGGGCGTACTGAGGCTTCCTGGAGAACGAGTAGCAGCTGGTGATGGCGAGATCCCACCTGCCACGACGAACCATTCTCTCGTGTATGATCTGGAAGCGGCACTCAAAGCGTGCGAGCACAAGGCAACACAGCTCGAGGAAACGCTTGTGAAGGGGTCGGGGGAACTGTTCGGCTGGCGCTCGTTGCTCTTCGTGCTCTCGGTCGACATTTCGAGTCGATGATGCACGAGATCCCGCGCCATCGCAGCTTGGGTGTAAAGAGCTGGGTCGTAACCTGAAGAATTCACGAGCTCTCGCGGCTCCCGACGGCGACAGGCAAAGCGTTTGCGCTCACAGGCGTGTGCTCTTTGGTTTCCGGTCACACAGAGGTCGTTTACCAAGATGACCGCGCCGATCACCACCGTAAAAAAAACGCCGTGTTGCAAGGGGTATGGCCGTGCTCGGAATAGCCGCGAAGACGATCTGCATGGTCACGCGCGCAGGGTCAAATCGGTTGACGTACTGGGCGGCAGTCGATGTCGACGAGGAACGCGCCGCTGGACACATCCGCAGGGACAAGTTTGGAGTAAATTCCATCGAGCCACTCCTCGCTGCGAACGGGGTCCCCGCGAGGCATGCTTGTGTTAACAAGCAGCGTTTTTTTTCCAAATGATCCCAAGAGGCACACTTGGGAAGCCTCATCGACTGAATCAACTCCAGTTCGGTTGCCACTTCCGACTTGCCTCGGTTCCCAGCGAATCGGTATTCTAAACGTTACGGTCGTCACTGTCGCTCCACTGAGCTGCCTCGTGTTGATATGAGTGTTCACCGGTGATCTCGTCGATGATGACGTGGTCGACAGGCAGCGCGGCAGTGGCAGTGGCAGTGGCAGGGGCCGCTGCTCGCGGTGCGTCAGCCGCAGGGGCTGGTGTCGAGCGCGCTGCTAGAGTCGATACCATACGATCTCTGAGCGACTTTGCAGAGATTTTATCTTCTCCATTAACAGGTTCAACCAGCCTGACCAAGGCGGCGTATGACATGCCTGGCCTCTGCTCTCGCCACGATTTCGCCTCCTCAACCCGCCATTGCTCTATCTTCTGTTTCTTAATTTGTGCGGCTCGAACTAAGAATCGTTGTACTACTCTGTCCGAGAATTATATATGCAGCATTCACTCTGCATGTCCGGAAAAGATATGTGCAAACTCTGATTGGTCAAAAATACAGAAATACAGGACCCCA
>JAASFY010000260.1:0-29178 GCA_023334035.1 Globisporangium okanoganense
CCGGATTGCTCTGCAGGAAGCAGGCAATCAGATCGCAGGAACTGCCGATCCCCCTCATCACGAGTCCTTGTGGAAGTCGTGTAACACACGCTTCCTCACTCTGTGTATCGTGCTGAGTAACTCGGGAACGCCCGGTTACATATTGTGTCCGCTTGAATTCGCTTGAACGCCCTGTTGACCGCATCGGTGAGCGCTCCAGTCGTGTGACTATTTGTCTGGTACTGCACCGACTGAAGAGCGTTGAACAGTCCCAGGTCCAACACATTCATGTCTGGGAATCGGGGCGGCTGGCATTGCATCACGATGTTCCACCTCTCTTCTCTCCCTGCATCCAGGATGTCAGCATTGTTCTCCAAGACGTGCGGCCCTGCGTTGTCCTGCTGAACCTTGATTGTTGACGATCGGCCACCTAAAAAATATTTTTCAAAATCAAACGTAAAAAAAACATTAATTGCAAAAATAGCCTGGATTATAATTACCTGGCCAAAGCTTCCTGATTGCTGGGAACACTTTCTCTTTGAGCATGCGGACGTAGACTTCACGCGTCATGTTGACGTTCTGGATGACCAGAGTTCCAGCGGGGCGGTTAGCGGAAGAACGCTTTGCTGGCGCGGTCTCTACGATAAGCCATATGCCGATCTTCCCGTCGAACTTGGCCTTCCTGTGAAAGTCGTACCGTGGCCGCGCGACCGCGGCCAAAAACATCACCTTGCCGATGTATCACTTGTTCGGTGTTGAGCGATATGGCAGAGCTTCATTGCCAGCAAGGTAATAGCGCGTCGATGTCTTGTAGAGATTGAACCATTTCTCGTCTACATGAACGACATCATACATCGGTTTAAAATAACAAGGCAATTGACCTGTCCAAAATGATCACTTCGTGTTAGCGGTTTTATATCATGCAGTACAGTACAAAAGCTATCAGGGGCACATTTACCTATCGATCTCTGCACTTGACTGAGGGGAAATGCGAGTCGCTTCTGCTTGTGTATTGCTGTCAACGTTGGCTTCGCGCGGCACACGAAGCGGCGGAGGACGCCCGACTTTACGTAGCGGTGGAGAGTGGATTTCGGGATGCCGGTCTCGCTCGCCAGCGCACGCAACGTCTGTCTCTGGCAGAGAGGAACGGCCTGTATCGCGGACGCCACCTCGCTCGGCGACCGCTTTGCTCGCCGAGTGACTGGTAGTGGCTGGGCGACGAGAGCTTGAGGCTGATGGCGCATGCGCCAGATCTTCCACACGGACGAGCGACCAAGCTGGAATCCTGCCATCGCTGCTTGAACAGTGCTTTTGGCGAGCACTCCTCCCGGTGTGCGGCTGCTCAGGAAAAACACAACCACAACGCGCTTCGCAGGGTGCACGTTCGGCGCGGTCGGTTCTCGCGGCATCGCGGATGCTACAGGTTCAAAAATGAGCGACCGCAGCGATTGCTCTCGCTGGCGAGCGCTCACAGCCAGTGCCTCAAAATAGCTTGTCTGTGGTGATGAATTGTCAAACAAACCAGACCAAAAAAAGATGTGATTTTTAGCCAATCATAATAGTTCATGTGGTTCACATAATGTTTCAGTCCATAAACAAATGGGACAGAGTAGTAATAGTTTTGGCCAATCTATATTGTGGATGTGTGTGGGCCATAGAACTTGCGCCGCAATTTCTTGTGTGTCAACCCGTTTTGACTTGGGGCTTTTCAAAATCAATTCCCCATTAGCGAAAGAGATCGAAAATGGAGCAGGCGATCGTAGCGAAGGGAGCGGAGATCCGCGACCTCAAGACCGCCAAGGGCGACGCCCAGCAGATCAAGCAGCTCGTGGCGGAGCTGCTCGTGCTCAAGCAGCAGTTCAAGGCCGAGACTGGCAGCGAGTACGTCGCGCCCACGGCCGAGAAGAAGTCCACGAAGGAGGCCGCGCCTACCACTGCCGCCACCGCCGCCACTGAAAACGGAGGCAAGTCCAAGAGCCAGCTCAAGAAGGAGAAGAAGCTTGCGGACGCCGCCGCGAAGAAGCAGCAGGGCGCTGCTGCGGCTGCTCCCGGCAAAAAGAAGGCGGCTGAGCAGCCCAAGAAGCCGTCCGAGAGCGCCAAGCCAGTCGACGGCGCACCCGTGCCGTCCGACGCCGAGCTGCTGCTGCGCCAAATCGAGTTCAACCACAAGGCCGCGGGCAACGGTGGCGGCCAGGTCGTGACGCCGTGGGAGGTCGAGGCCGAGAATGGCGTGGACTACGACAAACTCATCGACACGTTCGGGTGCTCGAAGATCGACCAGGCGCTGATCGACCGCATCGAGAAGCTCACGGGCCACAAGGCGCACCGATACCTGCGTCGCGGGTACTTTTTCTCGCACCGCGACCTTAATCTGCTGCTGGATGCGTACGAGAAGGGCGAGAAGTTCTATCTGTACACGGGCCGCGGGCCGTCGTCGGGCTCACTGCACATGGGCCACCTAATCCCGTTCACGTTCACGGTCTGGCTGCAGAAGGTGTTCGACGTGCCTCTCGTGATCCAGCTTACGGACGACGAAAAGTTTCTTTTCAAGGACCAGACGCTCGAGCAAAGCCGCGTGATGATGATGGAGAACGCCAAGGACATCATCGCGTGCGGCTTTGACGTGAAGAAGACGTTCATCTTCGCCGACACCGAGTACATCCAGCACATGTACCCGCAGATCCTCAAGGTGCAGAAGTGCGTGACGTACAACCAGGTGCGCGGCATCTTTGGCTTCTCAGGCTCGGACAACATCGGCAAGTCGGCGTTTCCGGCCGTGCAGGCCGTGCCGTCGTTCTCCGAGACGTTCCCCGTGGCGCTCGGTGGCCGTAAGGGGCTGCGTTGCCTCATCCCGCAGGCTATCGACCAGGACCCGTACTTCCGCATGACGCGCGACGTGGCGCCGCGCATCGGGTACCTCAAGCCGGCGCTCATCCACTCCAAGTTTTTCCCGGCGCTCCAGGGCAGCACAACCAAGATGAGCGCCAGCAAGGCTAGCACGACCATCTACATCTCGGACGCACCCGAGGAGATCGCGAACAAGATCAAGAAGTTCGCCTTCAGCGGCGGTGGCGAGACCAAGGCCGACCACGAGAAGTACGGCGCCAACCTAGACGTGGACATCCCGTACCAGTACCTCTCGTTCATGCTCGAGAGCGACGAGCAGCTCGCGCACATCGCAAGCGAGTACGGCAGCGGCCGCATGATGTCGGGCGAGGTCAAGCAGCTGCTCATCGACGAGATGTCCGCCTTCGCCGTCGACATGCAGAAGCGACGCGCAGCCGTCACGGACGCGCAGGTGCAGGAGTTCATGCGCGTGCGCGAGCTGGAGTTTTAAGCCTTTTGTGCCATTTGATTAATTTGATTTAATTCAGATATAAGGTGGTGGATGGCCACCAGCGAATGGAATCGGTAGTCAGGCAATGAGAAGAAGTTTAATTCAAGCGTCTTGTATTCATTCGTTTCTGTTGGGTGCAAAGATTTTTGTCGTATGTTGTGCTTCATCATTGTCTTCAGTCTGCATTGCTCGCGCTGAGCAGGAGAGCAAGCCATCGCCACACTCCACAGGATGCTTTTTTGTACGGGTTGTCATTTTTCGAGCGGAAGAAGCTCACATGTCTTCGGAAAACGGAGCCTGCTGTCAACTCCATCTGGACATTCCGATCAATTCTTCAGGATTGACAGGAGCATCCTCACATAGGGAAATCATTCACAATATGATCTTCATCAACGGCAGTGAATGTCCTCTATCGCACAACCTAATCGAGTTTCAAAGCGCAGATTTGAGATCCAAGTGGTCACAAAAAAAACAGCAAATCAGTTACTGAAAGCTCACCTTCGTTCGATTGCGCTCGTTCTTCTGTGCTTCAGTCACCGTTTCAAGCTAACGCTTTAGCAGTCTTCATCGCTGGCTTCAAGACTGATTCGGCAAGTGCAGCACCAGAGGACAACTGCTGGTACAGAGTCAACCAAGCTTGGATAACTTCGTTCATGCGAAACGCGTTTCCGATCTTTCGACCTGGCTTGATGGGGTCGACAATGTACGGAGACATCGGCAACTCAGGCTCCAATGCGACGTTGTCTGAAGGCATGAGGAAGTATTCACTTCACACACACACACGGTTGTTAGCATCAAGTATTTCACAAGAGCACACTTCATAAACAAAGTAGATGTCTGCGCACTTACCCTCCGTTCTCAATCGACACGCCGAACTGTCTGTAGTCGAACGTGATGTACGTCTCCAGGAAGAGAAGCAGCAAACTGCCGATTGTGGTCCTCCAGATCACCTTGCCAGCTCTCGAAAACGTGTACACCCACTTGCTGTTGCGCAGCTCAGTGTCGATCTCTTGCGGCTCTTGTGGCGGAGAAGGCTCTGAGACGCTGCGCCGTCTTCTTCGTTCAGGAATATTACGTTCACCACTGCTGTTGAACGACTTGTGATGCTCATCTCCGCAAGCCTAGGTATAGTGAAGCTCGTTAGCGGCGAGCTTCTCCAAATTCAAACACTAACAAAAGTTCACCCACCTGAAGGAAGCGTATCACTAGAATAACGAGGGCGTACGACGACAGACCGCCAGTAAACGCACAGTTCAGTCCTAGATGCAGCAGAAAACATACGTGAGCACTCGTCCTCACAGAACGAAACCAAAGACCACCCAATACACCAAAAGCACGTACCAAGGTTGTGGAGATGAGCTTTCAGCACAAGAACCAGCGAGCGCAGGGCCGGCATCTCAGCTTGGGCGGAGTAAACGAGATCACGGGCGCTCAACCCAGAGTGACCCGGTGAATGTCCGCATGTCAAATCCAGCATGATGTCCTGCTTTCCAGCATCAGCGCAGTAGACGATCTTTAGAACTGGGATCTTTGCGCTGCTGAGAAGGTCGACTTGCTTCGCCCAGGGCCTCGTCTGAACCACCTCAGCAAGCTTGTGCAGAATCGACGACGGGTTCTTCTCGGATAGCTTTCTCGAGACCAGCACGCAATCGACGTCACTCATCGGAAGTGAAAGCCGAGTGTAGTTCGAGCCATACACATCAATAAGCGCATCGGACCAGAGACTTTGCACCGCATCTTGAAGCTGCTGAACCGCTTCTTGTTGTGATTGCTCCAGCTTCGCCGATTCTGAATCCAGATGGTCCACAAACGCATCCACCTGGCTGCTCAGGACCTGATTCGGACTGCTGCTCAGCAAAATATACATCAACTTAGTCAGGCTCATCGACCGCGAGCAGCACATGGCAACGGAGATTGTGGTGAGCATACCTGAAATACGTGGCTGGCTCACTGGTGTACACCGGATACGCGCTTGGCACGACATACGGAAGTTCCATCACTTGCACTTCACTCGGCTGATAGTAGATCTGCTGTTGGTACCCAGTGGCGAGCGTTTGCTGAGCTCTTCCTGACAAATAGTTCTGAGCGCCTCCTCCATAGCACGTCCTGTTTGCTGAGTTCTGTTGCATATTCCTTGCACTCGCGATTCCAGAATCGACCGATGTCTGCCTAATTAGATGAACACGACTGTTGTCGCTCCACTTGCGAGACTGATACGCGCAAGCTGCTTTGCGAATCTCTTCCGACTCGGGTCTCTCTTTCTGTGAATTGTTCTTGGTTGGTGGCACCCAGTGGTCGCTCGGTGGACACGCGGGATTCTGCTTCAAAATTGCGTCTTTGAAGAAGAGTTTCTTCTTTTTCGGGGATGACACGGGGAGGTTCGTGGAGCATTGGCTGCTGGTGTCTCTATGGGGATATGCAGGTGACTTGTCTTGACGTGGAGCTGGTAAGGCTGGGAAGCGGCGATCTTGGCCTTTGGGCAACCTGGAAGCAGGAAAAATAGTTATTTTTTAGCCCAGTGACCATAAAGACACCGGATACGAGGGTTCACATAAAACTTACATCGTTGGGGCTTTTGGTGGCTGCGGCGGCTGTATCCAAACCGGCAGCGGATAATTTCCGGTTACATTGCGCACTGCTGCAGCATGATCACTCGGATATTGCGGTCTACAGCCACCAAATCACGCTTCAGTTAGCACCATACACAACGTTCATTCGAGCCAGGGATATGCAGCCATGCAAAGTAAACAAGTCATACCTGGAGCTCGGCGCCACAGGGGATCGAACAATTTCGTGGGAGAATCTGCATCTCATGCCATACCCGCAGCTTCCTTTCGTGGCAAACTGGATGCATGATGACCTGCTTCTCCCGCTGGGCGACGGTGGGATCGGCGGCGGGTTGGTCGGGTCGCTGTTGCCATACGCGCTGCCGTTGAAGTTGCTGAACGGCCTGGTGTGCTGCTGCTTGTGGCGCGCGTCGTGGATCTTGCTGTTGCTGTAGTGTGAGCTCTTGTGAAACTGGTTCCCGTAGAGATGGTGCGGCGCAGGATACGGTGGCGGCTGCTGTTGAGCGCCAGCAGCGGTGGCACTGGCTGTGTAGTGGGGACCTAGAGAGTGGTGGAAGTAAACATACGGCGCTGGGTTCGTCATCTCCCCACCAAACGATCCGAGTAGAATGCAGGAATTCGCGAGCGCCACTTCACCTCGATTCATCGCGCGCGTGTTGTTGACTCGGCTGTAGACGTAGTCGTTCGTGTGCTGTGCGTGCGCGCGTATGTAGGCTTGGCTTGCGAGTGCTGCTCTTCTTCTTCTTCCTCTTCTTGGTCCGAACAAGAAATCGAGACTGAGCGTGGGTTGAGTGCGTCGGGAGGCCGCTCTGTGAGGTCCCAGAGGAGGCGCGCCGTTGGTCTTTCTGGTCCGCCAGGCGTTTGGATTTTCAAATCCAAGCGGTCAAGAAGATGCCGATGCGAGCACACTTTCTACGAGAAAGGTCGACGCAGATGCAGACGCAGCGACAGGAGCACTCACTCGGACTTGCAATAGACGCAGAGGTGAAGCAGGGGCGTGGCGCTCGTGCTCTTCCACAACTACTGGCGCTTGCCCAGTGTGAACGCTTTTCGCGAGTTGCCACTCGAGCGCTTCAATTGCTTTCTCTTTCTCTCTCTCTCCAGTTGCTGTCCGCCGACTGCGATCTCTGGCGGCGGCCGTCGTGGGATGGATTTCCTTCTAGATCTGACGCCTGTGGCAAGCAACACGCGAGCGAGCGCAATTAATAAGCGACGACGGCAAGCAGACAGCGCAAGCCTCTCCGCTGGACGAAATAGAATTGTGACGGATGCGACTGACGACGGAGTCAAGTGTGCGTCTCTTCGTCCGCGGTCGGAAACCGCAGCACCAGACTCAGACGAAAGGCCACCTGTCGACCGTCTAGTCAGTAGCAACAGGGAAACCAGTGCAGACGGTGACCCACTTACGTGTCCAGACAGCAGGCGTTGCAATACGATACTGAATGTGCTCGCTAACCGACACGACAGAGCAAGATTCGTGTTGAAGCTGCCTTGTTTCTTCTGAGTTGAAGCTTGCACAGCTTGCTGCATAAATGTTGGCACAAACTGGGCAAATAATGTTGGGTATAAATTTGGCACTTTGGCCTCATTCCGCTCGTATTTTGAGCTTCATTGGGTCACTGGTGAATACTTTTTTGCTTTTGGATCTTTCTGGACAAGTGCGTGTCCATTCTTCCCAAATCCAGAGAAACAAATCAAAATGGCAACTGCCTGATACGCCAGAAGCCGCGTTGCACTGTATCACACCACCACCACTGTCAAGGTGTAGTAACTCTCCATGCATGGCGAGTGTGCACGAAGCGACGGAATGCCGCAGCCAACCAAATCTAACCTACGACGAACAACACACACACACAAAACAATCGACGGTAGCACGCGTTTACATGTTTCCTGCGCGGTACTCCTCCAGCTTCTCCATCGTACCGGTCTCTAAGAACTCATCGATCCTGGTCGCCGACGACTTGCCGATGCCCTTGAGCTTCATGGCCTGCTTGCCCGCCGTGATCTTGTCTTCGCTCTCACGCACGGCCTTGGCCACTTTTGACCACGTGCCGCCTTTGAACTTCTCGCCGCGCTTGAATTCAAAGCCCGAGAGCTCGGCGAACGCATCCGCGAGTTCCTGGTTCGCGCTGTTCGTCGCCATGGGCTTTGTGCGCGCCTTCTTCGCCTTGGGCTCGTTGTCTTCCTCATCGTTGTCGCTAATGACGATTGCTTTCTTCTTGGCTGCTGCGGGTGGTTTCTTCCCGACCTTCTTCGTCTTCTTCTTGTCGTCGCCATCGTCCGCCTCGTCCGCCTCGTCATCGATATCAATGACATCCTTTGCGCTTTTCTTCGTCGGCTTTTTCGCCACGTCAGCTTTGCGCTTCTTGGACGGCGCAGCGCTTTCTTTGATGCCAAACTTGGTGATCATTTCCTGTTAGTAGCATAGCAGCAAGACGGCAGCGCGCGTCAGAAACCCATACTTCTTGCAACAAAGAGAGTCGTGAAGCAAGTGCAATTAAGCAGCGCAGCCACGTACTGTCAGTGCCTTTTGCAGCTGGAATTCACCCTGGAGAGATAAACAGCAAGCACACACACACCACAATCGATTTTAACGCGTCAGCGCACAGGCGCACTCGATAAACTCATCAATCGACGGACTCACATTTTCTCGCGTCGCGTTCAGCATCGTGCCAGCTTCGACCATGGCATTGATTGGGTTCTAATCAGATCACGCGTCGGGAATACAGCAGCAACAACGAGTCAGTACACACACACTGTACATCGCGTCCACCCACACATCACTATTTTTTCAACATTGGCATTGCTCGCCATCCTTACCGTCGGCACCTTCACGCCTTCCGTCTTGCAGAGCGCCAGGAGCTCCCTGGCAGCCTTCTTGCTCGCCTCTCGACTCATCTTTTCTATTCGTGTTCTCTGTGTGTATACGCGCTCGCTGCTGCTGCTCTTCTTGTGCTCTGGGGGTGCGATGCACACTGCGGACGTCGCTCACTCTTGCTGGTCTGCCAGTCGTCTGGATAAGCTTTTTGGGTCTTGCCGCCATTTTTTTATTTTGGCGCGAACGCAAACCTTCTCAATAGCATGTTCATACATTATATGCTATTAAAGGGTTGCTGAGCGCACTTTGGTTGAAGAGTGAGCTGCTGGCTGCGTGTGTCACGTGGATAGAGATGGATACAAAAACCAGCAGACACTTGCAGCTCACTATTATTTCCATAGCACTTTCATATTTTCACATAGCACACATGACACAAGCGTGAGCTTGGGGCAAATTGAGCACTGAGCATCAAGACGCCTCACTACTGCTATTTGCACTGATCAGCTGAACTTCAGAGTTTCGGTGCTGCATTCCATTCAGCGCACTTCCAAATAGTCGCTCGGCGACGTTCGTTATTGTGTGTGATGACGATTCTGGTTACAAATGTGGCGCATGCGAAACGATGCGACCCCAAAGAGCCAGGCGACTTCAAAAGAGCCTATATTTTGCTGTTGCACATGGCTTCAAAGCCATATCGATTTAAGGTTTTCGATTGAAGGGATCCTCCGGCTTTGGCCACGCATGAATTATCGACACCTTCTCCAATGCTCAATGCTCAAAGTGCTTCACTCGCTCTCTCATTCACTCTATTGAGCCTCCGAGCCAAAAAGCCCAAGAGCTTTTTTGCTCGAAGGCAGCGGCTGCGCTATTGTTCTTTTCCGAAGGTCTGAAAATGCGCAGAAGATCGCGGCGTTTTTCCGCGAAACGTCCACCACAGAAGCCAAACTCCCAGAAATAAATCCCAAATGTGGTCCCAAAGAATGCTGGATACCCAATATAGGTGCTTTGTACTAAAACATGAACATGTATAGTGTGGTACAGACTGAAACTACTGTTGCCGGCTGATCAGGCTTAAAATGCTTCAGCTTGTATTGCTAGCTTTGCAGTTAGCAATCTGGGGGTGAAGCTCAAGCACCGACTGCATAGACGGCCGATTCGGCCGCTATAGACATGAGTGCATCGCCACCACTATTAACTCCAAACATGAGAACTCTTTACGATGGCTCAGAAATCAAGAAGGCAAACAGCATACAAGTTGCCCAATTTACCGCAGCTCGAAGCAAAAAGTGGACACCACCACCTGAGTGGCGATCGGGTTTACGCGCTTATTTTGAGCTCGTTTGATGCAAAGCGAAAGTCGATCCAAACGCCTGATTGGGCAGTGTCGGAGCTGGTGTCGGTGATGAATTGGGCGTTAGTTGTATCCTGTAGGTACATGCTTTGGGAGAAGGTCCATGTTTTGGTCAACTAGCACTTGGTGGGTCCACCTTTTTCAATTACTCATAACTCAGGTCGCGAGGTTTAAACCCTTTAAACCTAAACTCTATTCTGTAAAACCTCATAAAACCTTGCAAATACCACAAATACCAAATATGTACCATCCTTCTTTTGGCCCATACAAACTCCCGTATAAACAGCGGCCCATACAAACTCCCAGATAAAAAGTGGCCGCCACACAACCGGCTGAAAACGGGGCGCTTCTTCTTTGCCAGAAGCGAAAAAGCGCAGAAACCGCACAGGCGACCGGAGAACGAGCGCCGCACTTACGAGTAAAGCGCCCTCGACTAAGATCGAGCAATCGCGCGCCCGTTGTGCACGAGCACCACCGCCTCTTGTTTCTCCATCATCATCCAGCTAGCTCTCCACCTCTGTAGAACGAGTGCCATTCGAGCAAGCGACACACGACGAGCGATCTTGTTGCTTTAAACTTCCAGCAACACGCACACGCCCACCGTCCCACCGATGCTCATGGCCGAGTCGTACGCGTCGAGCAACGCGCATGCCGCCGCTGCGAACGCTATGCTCGAGAGCGACGCCGACACTTTTTCTGAAAGGGTACGTACGGTCGCAACATGGCTTCCTTTTGTGTGGTGATCCTACTGTGTGGCTGACGTCTGTATGTGTTTCTGGTTTACTACAACAACAGCTGCGACTGAAGATCCAGCCGCAGCCGCCAAAGTTCCCGTTCCGCGACCACCCGTTCGACATCACGGTTTTCCTCGTGGACCCGACTGATCACCTTAAGTCTGGGTACGTGGAGCGCATTGACTTTTTGTATCTATTTATGGTAGGTGGATGCTGACATTGCGTTATGTGGCTCTGTAGGATCGTCGTACCGCTCAATGTGGAGCTCTATGGCGCCGACAAGATGGCGCCCATTGAGCGCCATATCATGCACATCGACCCGTCGACCAAGCCCGTGATGGACGGCAACGGCATCTGCAAGCTGCGCATCCGTATCAGCCAGTGCTCTATGGCGCTTAACAACCGCAAGTTCGTGATCCACATCTCGGCGGCGCTCAAGCAAGACTACACGGTGATCCCTGCCGTGACAACGGAGATGACAGTCATCCAGCACCGCCTCGTGATTCAGGACAACCTGCCGGACCTCTGGTACAAGGACGAAGGCGGCCGCGACAAGTGCATGACGCTGCCGATCCACCTCGTAAACGAGAAGAACGAGCGCGTGGGCAACCGGCCCGTGCCACTGCGCGTGACACTGCTCTATGAAAACGAGCACCCTGTGCTCAAGCAGGACATCCTGAAGATGTCGCCCGACTGCCAGCGCACGATCGATGCGTCGGGTAAAGCGCTGCTGAAGCTGCGCATTGAAGACGTTTCGAAGAACCACCAGGGCCAGGCGTTCCGCTTGAAAGTGGAGGCTGACACTGCGCAGTCGCCCATGAACTTTGACGTGGCGTTCGACCTGAGTTCGACAATTTCAGTGCGCTCGAAGCGCAACAAGCGCCGGCCGCTTAAGAACCCGTCGAGCATCACGCACCACATCATCACGGGCGCGTCAAACCCGGCGTCGACGACCTCGTCTCCATCCTCGAATGCGGAGAACGAAATGCCATTAGCGCCCTTTGGTGGCGGCTACACTGCCGACGACCGCCGCAAGAAGAGGCGCACGGATGGCGAGTCGCCGACGACCCCAATGGGGGATTCGAGTAGCCTCGCGGTACCGCAGAACCCATTGGTCGGCTCTATGGAGGGTGTGATTGGCTGGACCAGTACGGTGGTGAGCGGACTCCACCAACTCGAATGGCAAACGGTCGGCTATGAGACCAAACCCGATGGATCAGCTGACCCAGAGCGACCAATCTACCGATGCCCTGCATGCTGGCGCTACAAGGATGTGATGACGTACGAGACTGCGCAGCACGACGCCAAGTGTTTGATTGCGAACCTGCTGCTTCGATACGCCACTGAGACCATGGGCCACTTGGACTATGTCTTGAAATCGGTGGAGCGTTTGCCAGTGATGATGGCTGCACACCAGAAGACACAGAAGATGATCACCTCCATGCAGCAGCACCAGCTACAGCAGGGTTCACCTGCCGGGGGTCACAACTCTGGCCCGACGCTCGTGAGTCCGCAGCACCTTATGCAGCTCGGCGATGAATCGGGCCTGTCGTCACAGATGATCCCAGCGGGTGTGATCATGACGTCAAGCATGGGCACGGCGACGTCGAACCAATTCTCCATGTCATCCGCGTCACAGCAGCAACAGCAGGCGGGCATGTCGAGCGCGCCGCCACCGCTCACGCGAGGCCTAACTGACGTTATGAACGGCATGGAAGGCCCGCCAGGCCTGTTCCGCAACAACTCGGGTGGCCTGACGGAGTTTATGCGCTCGCTGGACGACCAGGAGACGGGCGACTCTGTTTTCTACCAGAACCTGGGGCAGAACAGCAGCAACCAGGTCGCGGACGCCATCGAGATGCAAGTGTACTACGTGCTCGCGCGCATGATCACGCTCGACTCAAGCAATGCAATTGGGTTCCCGGCGTTCGACATGTCAAGAAATCTGCTGGGGTTTTACCAGGAGGGTCGTGAAGCCGCGACGACCGAGGTCGTGTTTGTGCCCGTGAGCGACATCCCCGCGATTTCGCAGCTCGAGATCGTGCAGACCCACCGGCTGCTGAGCACCGAGATCAAGGAGAACAGTGTCGCGGTGCACACGCTCGTGCGCTGCAACAACGACCTCGTGAAGCTCAAGGAAGACGTGATCCTCTTTCACTGGAACGCCAAGGACCGCGCCGCGCCGACGTGGTAATCAACTGGTTTGACGCCATCACGCAGAGCTGTGAAGATGATACGAGTGTCGAGAGGTGACTATTTATTAACGTCGAGCTTTAATTGAAGGTGTCGCGGCAGCCTTTGGACCGAGAGCGTGATGATCAAGAAGGAAGAGAAGAACGAGTCTTCGCATGTGGATGTATATAGTACTGAGCGAGCGAGAGAGAAGCACACCTAAGTAGCGTCCATACGCTGTCGCCCAAGCTAAACCAACCTTCTTTTAAGAAGTGATACCGACCAGAAGTGTAAGTGAAACCCAAATGCGAATTTTATTAATTACATGACTCACTGTTTCAATCCAAAGCACAGGACAAAATATGTCTTTATCGCAGACGACTACATCAAGCAGCTCACAGAGACGGCTCATCACCAAACTCGACCATGGGTCGCTGGAAGCCCAGCACCAGGGGCTTGCTCCTGGTCGCAAGCGAGCGCATGAGCTCGTGAAACGCTCGCTGACTCGCCACCTCAACGCGCTTGCCGTTAACGCTCGTGAGGCGGTCGCCGACACGAACGAGCCGCGTCCGCTTGGCATGGCCAAGGCGCGCGACGCACTTGACGAATACGACAATCGTGTTCCCGCAGTCGCTGTCTTCGTACGAGGAGAACGTGAGGCCCAAATGGCCCGTGCTCCAGAGCAAGTTGTAGCTCGTGGTGAACGAACGCGTGCTGGTACCAGCAGCCATGACACTCTCACGGTCATCCTCGCTCTCATCGTCGCTGTTGTCGAATTCAAAGTCGCGCTTCTCGGAATCCGTATCCGAAGACAACGCTGAGGACTCTGATGAAAGCGAAGCCGTTCGTCTGTGCTCAAGGCAGTTGGCGCTGCTGCTCTGGTGACTTCGGAAGCGAAGTAGCGCCGGTTTCGAGGCTGACTCGAGTAGCAAGCGCACATCTTTGCGTCCAAGTCCCTCTGTGCGCAGGTTGTTCACTGCGACAAGCGCATCGCCAACTGCATCTTCTTGGAAGCGAAGCAGACAGCTGGGCTGGATCTTGAGGACCACTGGTGATTGAAATGTGGACTCCGAGCCGGTGACTGCGCTGTCACGAAGACTGTGCTGGGTCGCAAGCACGAGTCCGAGCTTCTCACCGGCGTGCCAGAGCAGCTCATACTCGTCGTCGCAGAAAGTGTCGGCGGCAGCGCGTGACAGTGACGTCCTGTGCCGCAAAACGACACTTTCTTCCTGACCTGAGCCACCACTTCGCGAGCTCTCGTGCGAAGACGAGTTGACGGAGAGCGTGAACGACTCGTTGTCAGCAAACCCGTGCTTTGGCGGCGTTCGGAACAGTAGCATCACAGGCTTTTCCATACTCGAGAGTCCCTGGCAGAGTGTTGTGAAGTGTTGCCCCTCAGTCTTGACGCCATTCACAGAGTCGAGCAGGAAGCCGTGCTGCAGGCGCTCAATGCCCGCCGAAGACCCCTTTCCCGTCAGTCGGTTCACGAGCGGCAGCCCCGAGATGTCGTCTTCAAAAAGCGTCAGGCCGAGCGGTCCTTCGCGCCAGACGATCAAGCTGACTTCGCCAATACGCGCCCTGATCGCTTCGCTGCCTGTACCTTCATAGCCACCAGTTGCAGCATCGTCATGATCCGCAAACGCCAGATCAATGTCTTCAGTGGCACTCATGCGGCCCAGCTCAACCATGGAGCGCACTCGTGAGGGCTTCTGGGGGATACGAGCAGCAGGAGCAGAGCTCAGTGATGATCGATTCTGACTGCAACGACCGCGGCGACTATTAATATGCTGCCCAGCCTGCTCCTGCCGCTGATGTTGCTGCTGGTGCTGGGAACTCGCTCGTGCTGCGATGTCTGTGCTTCGCAATAAACTCGTGCCCAGTTCGCTTGAGAGCCGTTGGAAAGTGAGTTTCAGCGGTTTGGGCGAGGCTGCAATAACTGCTATCGCGTCTTCCAGGCCGAGTGCAATCGCGTCGACGTGGTTCACTGCGACAAGCACGTCTCCGAGTCGAATGGCGAGTGAATTGGGAGTGCGATGGCGTTGTGTAGCTGAGTCTGGAATGCTCGTTACGACAGGCACGGCTTCTCTGCCATCACCCATGAACTGCACGCCGAGCCTTTGGTTTCCAAGCGTGACTTGGAAGCGCTGGGGAAAGTCGAACGTCGTGGTGCCGTTCGTGAACGCAGAGAAGCGGAGCACCATTGGCGGTTCCGACATTTCAACAAGCGACATGGCCTCTTCTGGTTCCATGCCGCGGACGCTGGCGCCAGATACGGACTCGAGAATGTCGCCTGGGCGGATTCCGGTACTCCAGGCGCTGAGGTTCGCGACGGCTTTGATTGCGAGCTGACCACTCTTCTCTCCTTCTGCGATCAGCTTCAGCGTGAAGCCTGGATTTCCTCCGGTCCAGACGTAGAACTTGAGGCGATTGAAGTATTCGTTCTGAGAACTCCAAGCTCTCGAGGCGTTCAAGCGCGCCTGGCGCGACTGGTGGATTGCGTTGCTTCCTGAACGCTGGGATGTCGAGCCAGTGATAGAGCGCAGAGTCTTCTTCCCGTCCCGTCCAAAGAGCGAGCGCCCCATGTCCTTGAAGAACGTCTTGATCGCACCATGCTGGCGCCGGTCTGCCTGGCTCCCCATCGCTGTCGATGCAAATGCTTTCTGTCGTGGACCAACAATGCGATGCTGCGAGTTGAGCTCGAGACTTGTGCGGCCTCTATTCAAGCCTCGGCTTTCAGAAGCGACTGGATGTGGTCGACTGTCTCTCGCACCCTCATGGTCAAAGTCGTCGATGGAGAATTCCGTCTCGCGTGCGATGCTGCTCGGACAGATACTGTACTGGTCGCTGTCGTTCTCACTGTCAGTGTCATCATCTGCGATGTTTTCGTCATGATGTATGTTGCTGGTGGAGGGCTTGAGGTGCCTGGCTCGATAGGCTCTCCCATCAATCTGACCCTCGAAGCCTAGGTCATGATCGTGCTGGTTTTGATTGCGCCTCTCGACAACGGAGCTCATACTTGACCTCATCACTGGCGTTTCCATCTTGAGCAACTGTGAATGTGAGCGTCGCCGCAAATGATGTTCATCGATCTCGCTTTGTTGTGAGCATTCTCGTACATGCAGGTGAAGTGAACTTGTAGTGAGTGAAACAATAGATCCCATCGCCAATTTTGCAGCGCGACAAGATGCTCAGAACTCCTTTTGTGCGAGCGCTCGTGGCCACTTTGGCAATGATGAAGTGCTATTTGCGTCCAAATGCGATCTAACTAACGCATAGGAGTCAGTCGAGTGGAGGGACTGAAGCTTTGTAAACTGTAGCCATTTTTCTGACACCTGACCATCACTCCTTCCCAGACATGTGACGTGTCACTATTTTGAATCAGTCAGGGATTTTGGCGCCAAAAGAACGAAAGAACGACAAGACCAGCAGAGCATGAAGCGCCACGCGACGGTGCCGATCACGGCGTTCTTCCAGCGCAAGGTACCGCGCCAGGAGCCGCCGCTACTGGCGATTGAGAGAGCAGCAGTTGCAGGCCAAGCTCGCGACCATGACGAGGCCATGGAGGTGCTCAGCGTCAGCAGCACTGAAGAGCAAATCGACGAAGACGCAGAGTCCCAACCGAACCAAGAGCGGCTATTGACAGGTGCTCGTCTGCGCCGTGACGCGCACCACGTGACGAGACTGCTTCATGCACGCGAGCTTGGAAGCGCTGGTGGGATGCTGCAGCTGCACCCGCAGATGCCGCGCAAGCGACAGCAGCAGCAGCTCGTGCGCTGGGTGCTCACGCAGTTTCAGCCGACGCCGCTCGAGCTCCAGCTGCCCGAGCACTGGCAGCGGCAGGCGGGCTTCCTCTGCGACAACGTGTTCTACACTAGCTGCATTGAGTTTGATGCGCAGGGTGTGCTGCTGGTCGCAGGCTCGTCGAATGGCATCATTGCGCTCTACGACTTTGACGAACACTTTTACCGATCGATCAACCTAGCGCAGGTGGGCAATCTATGTTGAATGTGCGAACTGTTGTCGACTGTACTTACCAATATGTGGATGCAATGCGTATCTGTGTATTACTGACAGCGTGTACGCAAAGCCTGTGATGAATCGAAAGCCGAAAGCTCAGACGGTGGAGCGCGAGTTGACCCGCCTGTTGAAGTCCTACGTCCGGTAAGAGCAAGTGTTTAACACATTCATGCCAAGACTCTCTATCGCAATGGTTGTGGTCTTACCAAAGTGGTTATTGTTGCTGATTTGTTTTCCTTAGATCCACACGATCTTCACACGGCAGGAGATTAAGCGAATCCGATGGAATCCGTCCAACGAGGTACAGGATGCACTATGTTTTCTTCAATTTCGAGCCTTCCATATGAGTAGTATTGATACAAAGTCACTAACATGCCCACCACCTCTTTCTGACTGATTCGCAGGACGAAATCGCGTGCAGTTTTTCGAACCGGAACGAGATCCACCTATTTAACCTGCAGAAATTCCCCAACAAGCCCCACCGCGTGCTCAAGGCCATGAGTCCTCCGTCCAGTGGCTACAGCGACATTGTGTACATGCCTGCAAAGGCGACGCAGCAGGCCCCTGGCAGCAACGCCACTCCGCGATCCAGCATCATTGGCGGCGATCTGAACGGCACGATCCGCATGTGGGACCCGAAGATCCCGACGCGACCGACCTGGAGCATCTCTACGGGCACGAACCCTGTGAACGCACTCGCATTATGTCCAAACAACCAGTACCTGGTCTGTGGGACAGAGGCTGGGTACCTCATGGTAAGTTATTAAATTGTGTTTATTGTATGGAAATTGGTTCATGGCTCATAGCTGACATTGTGTTTGCAAATTTCTAGACCTACGACGTGCTAAACCTCAGCGTCCCAGCGTTTGGCTCAAAGGCAGTGCCGCAACGGAAGGCCTCATACCATCTCCTGGAGCTCATCAAGCGTACGTTCCTACTCTGCAATACCTTATTGTTTCCAAGAAAACTGAGGGCGTAAGTCTTATCTGACTGTGTCTGTCGCCATTTGCAGCATATTTGACCTCTGAGTACGCTTCAGCGCTGTTGCTCTCAACCCAGGCTGGTGGCGCAGGCATCATGTCCATCCGATCAGCGCCTTCATCACCGACGCAGGTGATCTGCCAGCTGCGGAATGACTGGGTCGTGGTCGTCGACTTTCTCCATGGAGTGATCGTCAAACTGCACACGTTCATCAAAGGTGAGTCTGAGTTCAAAGCCTATAAGCTATCCACCTGCACCAACCCACATATAATCACCCTTCTATCTGTTCATCAGAGTCTGCGCTGCAAAGAGGCAACGCCATGCAGCCAGCGACTGTCGCTATTGCCTCGGAACAAATGGAACAAATGACGACAATGTCGAGAACGAGTCGGAACTCGTGGCTCAGCTGTCATCGCTGTACCGGGGCGCTGCTCTTCGACAACTCGGTGCTGTGCACGGGCATCTCCGACAACACGCATTTGAACGTGATTGATCTCCACCAAGTGTCAAGACGAGCGTCGTGGAAGCAGCTGCAGCGAGCACCACCGAATCTGTTGCAGTCCATGCCAGTGTCTCAACAGAATTCCACGAACACGTTTCGAAGACCGGGACTCAAGACGAATACAAAGCGTGGCGTTGAAGCTGTCGGACGCCTCGACCGGTTTCGCATCCCGATGAACGACGTCGTGACAGCTGTGAGCGGCCATCCGAACCAGAACCTGGTGATCGTCGGTGGCGAAAGTATGCGACTGCGCATTGTGGATATTGCCAGTACTGGTAGCTAAAGTCAGTCAGATTTCAGGGTGCAAAGTGATTGCTTTATTTCGTGTCGAGGGACATTTCAACATGACCTCGTGCTTTCTTGTCATGCACTTTGGGGTCTCATCCAACCATTGGCTTGACTGCGGAGAGATCTTTACTGACTGATTCGCTTCAGTATCAGAAAGGCATAACGTCTGATGAGTCTGGTAATCCCAGCAACGCGGACCATCACTCGGACCGGAAATAAGCGGAGAGCACCAGTTTTTCACTGGCGTTGCCGTTTGCATTCCGCATTCGCCCAAGTAAACACGTAAAGATGAGGAAATCAGCGGCGGCAAGGGCGACTATCGTGATCGACGACAGCAGCAGCAGCAGCAGTGACGATGGATGGGACGACGGTGGTGGCAGTCGAATGTCCTCCTCATCCGCAGCAGCAGCTGGTTCACGCGCACATCATGCGTCTACTGAACGCGGACGACCAGTGCACTTGGCTTCACTTGACGACGACGGAATGGATCGCATGATCAATGGTGGCGGTTCACCTCTTCGCCCTTCTCAGCCACCACGTCTGGCGTCTTTTCTCCACGACTACCAGGACGCGGTAAAGACGGCGCTGGCAATGGCTGCGTCTCTGGCTGTCCGGCCGCTGTCTGGTGTAGCTGAGGCGAGCGGTGCTGGTGCTGGTAATAACAATAGTAACAACGTGAGAACTGACGCTGTTGTGAAGACAGCAAAAAAGAAAAGCGAAGAGGCGACGCGACTCACAAAGCTCCCGAACGCTACAGTTGACGCCAAAGCGCGCAAGAAGAGACCGTTGGTCAAGAACTCACGCGCCTGGACTGCTGCTGTTGGGAAAAGCGCTGAACAAGCAGAATCGCAACGGCCACGTCCGGTCAGCAAGAGTGCGCGTCACCATCAGCCCAACTTGAACACCACCAGTAGCTTCTCAACAAAACCAACTGCCACTACGCCAGTACGCAGTCAATTCGAAGTTCGTTCCAGTGCGCAAGCGTTGGTGAAGAGCAGCAGCAGCAGAACGCGACTTGAAGACAGCACAACTATGATGCGGAAAGTGTCCAGTGGTTCGCGCCATGCTGTGGCGAGGAAAGCTCCCAGTGGGAGTGGCCGATCGTCGTACGGTGCGCACGAGTCTCAACAACGCACCCCAGGGAAACAGCCGCACCGCCAAAGAGATGTGATCGAGATCTCGTCGTCGTCAGCCGAGTCGTCTTCTGATGATGAAGGGGGCAGCAGTGGCGGCACGTCCAGCTCATCCGACAGCAGCAACATCAGCAGCATTCGCAGTCCCCGAAGCCACAAAGTGCGCCGAGTGGACGCTCAGAGTTCGTTCGCAAACGCCCGTGGTGTTTCTGCAACTGGCAAGGCGAGACGGACAAGCAAATCTGCGGTCGGTGGTCAGCGTGAGAAGGCGGCTTACAAGCAAAAGGAAGCGAGCGCGAAGCCCACAGTGAAGCAGGCACGCCAAAGCCAGCAAAGCAGCAGACATCAGAACGAATCTTCCCACCGACGCCTGCCGCCACCGTTGGTAACAGCTCGTTCGACTCCTGTCTCGAAGAAAGCGATGAGGAAGACGATAGTGCTCAACCTATCTTCGTCGAGCCAGCGTACACGTCGCGACTCGATCTCTTCGTTGTCGTCCGCTTCGTCCTCATCGTCGGATGACTCGTCCAAGTCTCAAACCGTCTACTACTGTAAAAAGTCAGCGCCTATGCCCACATCCTCGGCTGCGGTGTTTCGAGTCCAGCCAGCTCCGTCACAGGTACTGCCGCCAGCACCGCGCTCATTTCCTGCTTTCACTGAGGAGCAATCGTCGAAACGACAACGTCGTCAGACAAATGCGCGCTTCAACGTCGACTCGGTCGCGTTGGACGAAGTCCAGGCGCAGGAGCGCGAACTCGCTCGCTTTGAGATGGAGAAGAGGCAGCGACGCAGCTTCGACCAGGCATCGTTGGTGGCGATGAAGCGCGCGTCAGATCATACCAAGCCGTTTGCTACATGGGACGGCGGACTGAAAGCCGAATCGCGCGAGGTGATGCTCGCCTTCTCTGACAGCGACAGCGACGTCCAAATGATCGAGGCGACTGCTGCTCGTGCTCCTGCAAGGGCGACACGCAAGTCAGTCGTGAGGCCAGTCGTGAGGCTAATAGTGAAGACGAAGCAGAAAGAGCGACCGCCGTGTAGTCTGCAACAGTCATCTCCACCAGCATCCGTGCCGCAAGCTGACAACTTACTGGGTTCGCTGAGCGTCCGGGTTGCAAGAAAGCAAGAAGAAAGAAATACATTGGCACGACGGCGCCTGCAAACCTCCGTCAAGGAGAATATCGCGAAGCGAGCTCAGTTTTTTAAGAACCTCGATACCAGCCGCATCGTGATCCACCCGACCGCATATCGTGGTATTTCTGTGCCTCGTCCTCTGGTGGCACTGCTGCTGCTGAGCGAAGATGTGTCGACGGACTGTGCGCCACCATTCCATTCGGACTTCGACGTTCCACTGACTGCATTCGGTGAGTGTCTTTGTGTTTATCCTGCTGCTTGTATCGCGGTAACGCATACGTTGCGTACTTGAGAGGGGCTAAATGATGTTGACGCTGATTTTTGCAATTATTGCCTCATTTTTTGTTTTATTTTATTTCTGTAGATACGACAAACGAGCTTGAAGCCAAGTGCCAGTGGCTGGCTTCGTTCGGCAAGACAAAGCAGCTCATGCCGTCGCTGCTGGCGTATCAAACCGAAGCGAGCATTTCGCAGTCGGATATGGACCATCAGGTGCAGGAGCTGGTCGAGAGCGAGCTGCCGAGGTTGCAACGCTGTCGCCAGCGCAAGGTGAACGCGATTTTGGTCGAGGCGAGAAGCAAAGTGGCCGTGTACAAGAGCGCGTTGGGTGCGCACCAAGAAGCTGTAGTGAAAGCAAAAGGTATGCAAGAGCGTGTTTGTTTGACTGGTCGAGGAACGCTTTTTGCGCTTTTGAGCTGTGGCTTTGAGTTGGTATCTGTGCTGACATAATTTGATTTTTGTTTATTTTGCTTTGCCATGCGTGCTTCTTCAGTGCAAACGCAGCGATGCGAGCTGCCGTGGTCGGAGAAGCTGGTCGCGGAACACTGCAAGAAGATCCAGGTGTCCACTGGTAGAAATGGCGGCCACGTCATGGCGAACTTTGTTGTTGCATGCGGGACGACAGTGCTGCAAGAGGGTCATGTCCGGCGACCCGTCCTGGAGCTGAAGAAGGTCGGCACGATCAGCACTTCCACGACGTGCATTGGCGTGAGGTCCAATGTGCGCGTGGAGGACGACCCGATGGTGCGCTTCTCGTCCAGCTCGTCCGCTGCTGCGAAGTCGAATGATGGTGATACTCGCAAGAGCGACGACACCTGTTCAAGCAGCAACTTTCAGTTCAGCGCGTCGGCAGATGACGAGATTGGCGAATACGTGCTGCGGCTCGTCGTTGCTGAGCTCGGAGACTCGGAACAAGTGCTGCTGTCGCTGAAGAACGTGCTCGGGTTCTCCCAAGCGTACACCGACTACATGGAGCTTGAGAAGACCCACAGGGCACGGAAACTGGCGGCGCGCCGTGTTGCAGAGATGCGAGAGTTGGTGGCTGCGGGCCGCGTCAAGGACGAGAGCACGGCGAAGCAGGACAATAACAGCAACAGTGTGGCGACCTTAGAGAGACTGCTTTCTTTTGTGCCAATGAAAGACAATCCTTTGGCGACGCTCGCTGAACGGCTATCTCCGCCTGCGACGTTCTTCGAGTCACATCTGGCTCGAAGCCAGCTTGCTCAGCGCCAACTCCACAAGCACACCAGCAGCAGCAGTGCTTCATTGGGCATCCGAGCCGCCCGCGCCGGTGACGAGCTGAGCGAGATCTACCGTAGCCTCTTTTGCCGCATTTGCTATTCGTACGACTGCCACGAGCACGGCAGTGAGCAGCCGCAGCCCACTCGCCGAGTGGACCCAGTTCACCCAGCTATGGCGTTCCAGTCAGCAAGAATGAAGACCAATTTTGCGGAGAAGCTGGCGAAAAAGCGATTGAGCTTTGCCAGTCGTGCGGTGTCTGATGTGGTGGGGCGTGGCGACGAGTCGCAGGTGGTGGACCTCACGGCGCCGCGAGCAGAAGCGCGCGATCCGACCGAGTACTTTGACACGAGCCACGTCGACATGGTGACGCAGGCGATCAGCACGTTCCTTGACCCAGTGGTGGGCTGCAGCACAGCATGTTGGAAAGTGGTGGCGGTGAGCGACGAGCTTTTTGCCGTTTCGGACCTCGTGCCAGCAGAGATCGCTTTGGTTCAGAAAATGCGGCAGACAGTGGGCGACAGTGCGTGCACCATTGCGAGCCTCTTGGGCACCGTCCCGTGTGCGGCGGTTGGCGCATGGCTTGTCGACGGCAATGGTGGAGGTGGCGGCGACCGCGGTCGTCGTGGTTCTCTTGGTGACGAGCAATCTCTTCGCCACCAGCAAAATAACTGGAAGCAGAAGCGCGGAGCTAGGTCGAGGAATTCGAGCCACCACGAGCTGCTGCAGCGCGCTCGCAACCACCGCCTGCAGGAGAAACGGACAGAGCACCAGTACGAACCATGCAGTCACGACGGGCTGTGCGACTCGATGGGGTGCTCGTGCATGAAGCGCGACCATATGTGCGACAAGGCGTGCTCGTGCTCGCGTGACTGTCCGAATCGGTACAATAGCTCGGCATGTGATGCATGTGATGTATGGCGAGCGTGTGTCACTGGTGACTCTAATTGTTTTTTTTTTCTTGATGTTGTACGAGGACAGGTACCAAGGCTGCAGATGCAAGAAGGGAAATTGCGGGACGGATGCGTGTTTGTGTTTCGCTGCACTTCGAGAGTGCAATCCCGATTTTTGTGTCACGTGTGGGGCACCCGAGCTTGCGATCACGATATCCTCATTTGACGATGCGGGCATGAGTGACGCACCAGCGTTTTGCTGTAACATGCGCACCTTGATAGGACATGACCATAGAAAAGTGGCTCTGAGTTTCTCGCTCATCCACGGGTGGGGAGTGTTCGCAATAGAGGATATCAAGAGCGGCGACTTCGTGTACGAGTACACTGGCGCCGTCGTGTCGCAGGACGAAGCCGAGAGAAGAGGGAGTGTCTACGACAAAAAAAGCGTGAGCTTCCTCTTCGATCTTAACGAGGATGCGGTCGTGGACGCAATCCGAAGCGGGAACAAGAGCAAGTTCGTCAACCACCTGATAGTGGGACAAAACTGCAGTGCGAAAGTGGTTCGCGCTGTCAGTGGTCACCACATCACGATCTGGGCAGACCGCGATATCAAGTGCGGTGAAGAGTTGCTCTTCGACTATGGGTATCACGGAGATACCGCACCCGAATGGAGTCAAGATCACCCAGGGATCTCGAAGAAATCCGGCGACAGAGAGGACTTGGTGCACAAGTGAGACAGTGCAAATGGCGGTACGGTACGTGTTTGCTACATCCCATTAATACGAATATAGTGACAATATTGCGATGTGCACAGTTAACTCTTGTTTGTGGCAGAGCGTGAATGAGGATCAGCGAGGTGAAAGCGTAACTGAAGGTAACACGAAAGCGCCCAGAAAGCAACAGATTTGTATCTTGGGCTGCTTTGCTTCAGATTCGTCCGCACGAAGCGACCGGGAGCACAAAGCAAGACGTTCCAGGTCTCAATCTCGACCCGTCGCGCTGATGACAACCTGGCATTCCTTCGCCTATGTATAACGACGTCTTCATGTGGGTTTATTGTATGTGGCAGGACCGGTAGCGGTGACCAACGTCGCGTGAAAGCGTTGTACCGATGAAGAACAGCTCTTCACCGCATTTGATATGATAATATTAAGTGCGTTGAAGAATTGCTCTTCATCGATATACAACGATTTCACGAGAGGCTGGTGAATAGTTGTTCTTCAACTACAGGTATCACGGTGATATCGCTTCAGAGTTGAGCCAAGATCGCCCAGGGATATCGAAGAAATCTGGCGACGGAAAGGAGTTGGTGCACGAGTGAGACATTCCAAATAGTTGTAAGGTACGTGTTCACCCTACCTCGATGATATCAATAGAGTAACACTACTGCATTATCTCAATTACCACTGTTGTGGCACAGTACGATTAGGGATCAGCGAGGGAAGCGTAACACAAGGAAACACGAACGCGCTCACACAACCACGCAGCTCGTACATGGGTTGCTTCGTTTCTGCTGCGTTCACATTGATTTGAACCCCAGTGTGCGATCTCGGTCGGTTGGATTGCGTCAGCACGACAATGTCATCTTTCTTGCTGAACTAGAATCGTTTGGAAGGTGCGTCGTGCGGAATTGATGCATCGCATTCTGAACTTCCGATTCGTGTATCTTAGTATACACGATAGATACCCAGGACGATACCGTATATTAAATCAATTTGTCATGAATTTCACATCATGTTGACAGACACCTGCAACACCAGTATTCTACTATGTCGGTGTCAGTAGATGCCAGCGACGAAAACAGTCGTAACTGGCCTGCCTGAATATTCTTGATGTGCGTCTTCAATATTTAATGCACGCAAGTATAACCACGCATTCACGCATATTTTTGTACGTGGCCATGAGCGAAATAAGAAGGACCAGTACCGGAGAGTAACGTTGCGCGAAAACGATGAAGAGCTAAGAGAACTCAAAGACTACCAGCGACAAAGTGGAGTCGTTGTACATTTAAGACGAGGCAAATGGTGCGTTCACTTTATTCCTGCAACATGAATATAGTTGATTTTATAAGTTGTTGCACTGAAAATGTTTGTGGCACACGCGATAAGGAGCAGAAAAAGAAGGGTAGAGCAAGGAAATAGGTATACTCTCACCGATCAGCTCACTAATTGTGCGACCCATGTTGATCTCGGGACGATTTGCCTGCGCAAGTGGCGTCTCCTGACAATTACGTTGGGAGCTAGTGAGCTAGCGGAGCGAAAGGGCGAGTCATCGAAACGCAAAAGATGAGATTCTTGAGAAGCGCACGCGCGACGTGAGACTAGGGGTCATTTAGGAGAGGACTAACAGCTGATACCACTCTCGCGCTGGAGTAGAAGATGGCACATGACTGGGCAACTTGCCCAGTCAAAAAATCAAATCGCCTCAGAATCAACGTCGACAAGTGCACGTAAATCGGTAGGCATGAATGTATAGGAATAATAGATTTGACACGAAACAAGACGTTCATGTATCATATGTGTGTGTTCGGCATGCATTACTCACATACCAGTACTGACATGCTTTTGTGACAGATCAGCATACGAGGCATCTCAAAGAGCAGACGCATTAGCCGGAATGCCGTCCACCAGCAAAACATACTGCTCGCGAATTTGTCGGCGTAAGAAAATAACCTTCTACGAGTCCGATAAGATGATGTTCAGCACGGCTGACAACTGACAGTAGATACGGTGGGAGCTCCGAGTGATGAACGACTATGTATTATACGCGAAACGGTGAGAATCGAACAGTGAGGTCGCTTTGCCTGGTGACTACCTGATTCTCGCCCATTTGTGTTGGCGATACAACCCGAACGACTAGGGAAAGTTCATTGATCCGATCATGAAAATCGGACATTTTTTGCGTGTGTGCATCTGTTCATAACGTTTCTCTCATTGACCACTAAGAATTGCCGTTTGGTGCATCAAATAGCCCTGTGTCCTATCTTTATTGTGACCAAATTTTGGAGTCGCGTTCACTAAAACTGAATTAACCCCTTAATTCCCTCTTCGTATTCTGTATTCTACAGAATAAGAATTTAACTTGGTTTCAGTATAAGTGTTCATTTTTTTATTGGTCCGATGGTGTCTTCAAAAATGAGGATATACAACGGAGAAAAAAGGACAAATTGAATGGATACAGTGGACTTGTCATGAGCCACGTTGATAAATAAACGATGCCGATTGGCTGACAATATTCAAGACGCGCCTCGTTGCGTGTCAAAGCAGCGCAACAACCCCCACAATTCTATTTCAAATCATTTGAGCAAAAAGCTGTCAAGCAGCGAGTGGTCTCCAGACGGCCCAGCTAGTTGTAAACTGTCACGAATAAATTACGGTTGGCGTAATAAGCACTATTTGATGCACGATTTAATGTCCGAAATGTGCTAACTTGGTCACTTTTATACCATAATTAACAAACTCGACCGAATTAGTTGAACTCAGAAATACACATCCTTAATCTATCTCAAGCGCACAAATATGAGCGGCAAAAAATGAAATGCACAATATGATAAAAAATGGGTCGATTATGTCCTGACCCACTGTATGTCCGGCACGGATAGGGGAGTGGCGGCAGGTTTAATTGTCTGTTTGTCACCAAAAAGTGATTGGCTATAATGAATGCCAAACTGATCAACTGATTGGTAGAAAAGCTGTATATAGCTAAAAATATAATGACTGACAGAAATTAGGAGTGAGCTGAGAACCTGTACTGTATTAAGAAGCTGATTGGTGGAAATACACAGCCTCAGTCTTCAAATTGCGCAGCAGATTAAATTTCTGCAGAACGACAGGGGGTGCTGCCGAGGGAGTTCGTCCATCATTAAAAATGCATGATACATTAACCATTGAAAGCGCTCCGCGGGCGCCGCATTTCTATTTGTTCTCACAAGTACTGTAGCTCTTGAAATCAACTCAAAAAGGCACCCTTTTCGGGCCTCTTTTCTCGTTACCAATACATAGAGATGACTAGCAGGGCGGCGCCCACTCCACGGGCGTATTTTAATGCTTGGTTGGATATTTTTGCTGCTCAAATGCCGACGTTGGCACTACCAGAGTCTGCTTGAGCCTTCGTCTTTGATCGGTACCAGTATCCTCGTGGATACGACTGTCCTACTGTTCATTTTGCAAGTACCGGCTCCGTACCATTATGTAGCTGACCTCTCTATTTGCATACTTTTTTGAAACATTCGTTATTTAAGCATGCATATTATATTGGAGCAACATATCTAATGTACGGTATATACTGCCTATATCCAATCCATTCTCAGAATGTCCACGCATGCGTTGTCCTCCTGTTTGTCCCCATATATGGATGCACTCGCAGGGGCACAACACCTTTGTTTTGAATCGCCTGTAAACTCAGGCCAATTATCACTTAGCGTGCTACTACATATTTAGTTGACATACAGCCTAGTAGTTCACAAATTGCTTAACCACAATATCATGGGGTATGAACCCATGATGTCAAATGCATGCATCCACTCATATAATTCCAACTTCAACTTCACTTTCACCATGATAAGTTATCATGGAAAGCGCAAAATAGGACGTTATCAGATAACGTTCTGTTTTTAATCGCGTCTTAATTCCCACATGAGCCTTCGGGTATGCATGTCTGCCCACACAATATGGGTTGATACCGTTTATTGTCCATAAGCATAGACGCAAGTGAACTGCAATGTTGTCGGGCTTTCATTATCAGTCAACTTTCCGTGCGAAATAGTAAAGTATATCGAAGTATGTAAGTGAATCTACCGTGTATTATACAATGCAGCCCGTGCAGCACACTGGTGCAGTCTATCTTTTAGAAAACAATGTGGTCGTGGACTCTCCCTGCACATATTCAGGGACTCTCAATGCACATAGTCAGGCTTGCATTCTACGTTCATATTCTTATGTGAATTTAAATTAAGCATCAGTTGCATGCCCTATCGCGTATGCACGTGTATTCATAGCGTATTTGCAGCAGGGCCACGCAGAGACTCGCACAAACAAATCCTTGACTTGCATAGTCATTCATATATCACACGTCGTTCAAATAACTCTTGGCTTGTATTGTACCGTCACGCAAGTGTCTTTCTGCACACTCGTAGGACAAACACTCAGTGTCCATAACAAACCACGCTGTACCGGTATTACCGGTATGTTCATGCTTACGTATCCCTCTGAGAGCCCAATTGCTTGGCCGATAATGCATATCAAGCAAGTTGTATTAACAAACGAAGCACTCACACACTCATCATAACCATACACTTGAAAATACAATGCGGCAAAATAACCGCTAATTCGCACACACACATGCACCACGCCACCCGTACCTTTCTCCCTTGTTCGCGCGCTCGCCGGTCACTTGGTCTATTTTCTCTTTTGAGCCGTTTGAATTTGAAAAGCGAAACACACACGCAACAAACCCTCTTAAGTACGATTGACTATTTAAAATTACAAAAATGGAGCGCTACAGGTCACGGTACTATTGTCCCCATCAGATGGGAAGAGACGGAGATTAATTTTTTGGGAAACACGATTTTCATCAACTTGGTGTGGATAAGATATTCAAAGATGCGAGCTGCGGCCTGGGATACTGCATCCAGGATAAGAGCAGCGACCAACCTGCGTCTTTAGAACGCCACTCATTTGCTTTTTCATTGCCAAAATGGCGGCCAAGCACGTGCTCTCCCCCGCTGAAAAGTATCTGGTCGTTAACATTTCGACG
>JAASFY010000261.1:0-29130 GCA_023334035.1 Globisporangium okanoganense
CCAGATCATCGCGTTCAAGACCGAGAAAAAGAGCAACAGATGGATCGCGCGCCACCTCGATCGCAACGAGAAGACGATACGCAACTACTTGAAGGACCCTGAGCGCAGCAAGCGCAAGAAACGCACCGGCAGACCATCCAAAATCATGGCGTGGACGGCCCGCCGCATCTTCCGCCTCGCGACGGTGAAGCATTTGACGTCAAAGCAGATCGCTGCTGAGCTGGACGGACTCGTGCACCACAGCACTGTTCGTCGCGTCCTCTGCACCAGCAAATTTGCCAAGTACATCAAGCGCAAGAAGTCGCTAGCGCTCAAACCGCACCACAAAAAAGCTCGTCTCGACTTCGCGACCAAGAAGCTGCGTCAGCGCCGTTCCTGGAAGCGTGACGTGTTCTCCAATGATTTTTTTTAAAATCTGGACGGTCTTAACGGCTGCCAGTACTACTGGCATGACCTTAGGAAGGAGAAAGAGGTCTTCTCCACGCGTGTGAGTGGTGGCGGCAGCGTCATGATCTGGGCTGGCATCAACTTCTACGGCAAGACCGAGCTCGCCTTCCTCGAGGGCAAGCAAGACTCGAGGTGCTACACGAGAACGCTGGACGGCTTTTTGCTTCCCTTCATCGAAAAAATTCGCCGCGAACAGCACCTGAACCAGGTCGTTTTCCAGCAAGATGGGGCATCAATCCACACTTCGCACCACACCAACGACCACCTGAACGCTCTGGGCATCAAGCACATGAAGTGGCCTGCTAAGAGCCCAGATCTGAACCCCATCGAGAACATTAACCTATTCGACACCGTCTGGAAGACATTCGCTAAAATGTGAGCGAGCAGACCTTCGTCGATTTGAGGATGATCGAGTCGCAGTCCGTCTTCCGCAGTCTGATCTTGGCTTTGGCTTTGTCTTCTTTTTGTTTTCTTTTAATTCAAATAGTGGTTTTCGATGGTTTTCGGTGGTTTTTGACGCGATTTTTTAGATTTTTTTACCTTTCACGAGAAACGAATTTGCTCGAGTTCGTACTTACGTATGTTGTATCGTCAGTCCGCAATAATAGGAATCCCGAACGATCCTCATACCATAATGCAGCGCCACCGGTCCGGGTCCGCGGCGGTCGACGCGCTCGAGGGCGCGCCGCTGTCCCCCACAGGCGGCCACGACCCGTTCTTCGACGACCACCACGTACGCGACGACGATAAGAGCAAGAAGAAGCGGCGCGCGCTCTCGTCCTCGCCGTCCTCTTCGTCTTCCATAGCAGCATCGCACAAGTGGCTGCCCGCGTGGCTCAGCCGCTCGCCGCGCAAGAAGTCGTCGTCGGACGCCAGCGACCACCTGCACCTGCACCTGCCTGTACCCTACGCTGCGTCGTCGGCCGCGTCATCTTCCTCCAGACTCCGACGCATGCTCTGGGGCGTGTGCACGTGCTGCGGCCGCGGTCCGCTGGGCAGCGCACGCGGGCAACGCGCGCTCGCCCGTCTCGCACGCACGTCCAAGACCCGGCTGCTGGTGGTTATTGGGCTCCTGCTGGTGCTGCTGAGTGCGTTCGCACTGCTGTCACTCGAGATGCTGGGCCGCATGCGCTTCCAGGGGCTCTTTGGGGTACAGCAGCAGCAGGACGGCAACGGCCAGTTGGGCTTTTACCACGAGATGGACGTCGACATGCAGGTACTGCGAGACGTGACCAAGAAGCCGAACGGCCAGCTCTTTCCCGCGGCGCTGGGCACGACGCAGCGAGAGGTCTCAGCCTGGGTCAAGGAGCGCCGGCGCCGCACCAACGGCCGCAAGTACCTCGTGGGCTGCACGGCCGACTGGAGCGGGTACGTGCTGCGGTCCTTCTTGCACATGTTCACAGAGCTCAAGAGCGAGGAGTTTGGCTGGGACGACCTCGCGACGACCGACCCCGTGGGCTTTTTCTACAAGCAGGACCCGAAGAAGGCGCCCAGCGTGCTGCTCTTCTGCCTCAACTCGTTCCACTACCCCATGGCGCTCTTCCTCGAGCACAGCAAGTACTTCCAGGACCTGCGCGCGCTCGGGACGCTCCTGCTCGTGTGGAACGACGACCTGCACTACTACGACCAGTTTGACCCGCTCGCGCTGCGCGAGAAGGTTTTCAAACGCGCCGACGTGCTCGTCGGCACGTACACGTACCAGATGGACGAGTACTTTGCGGCTGTGACGCACGAGATGAACCCGCGCGACCTGCCCATGACGCTCTGGCTGCCGCATTCGGCCGGTCCGGACTTTACGCGCAGCTCGTTCAACACGTTCCCAATCCGCAAGATCCTGCTCTCCGGTGCGCGTGGCGCAAACTGGTACCCGCTGCGCCACTGGCTCGGCGCCTTCCAGGAGAGCCACAGAGACCTCATGGACGTGTACCAGCACTCGGGCTACTACGTCTCGGACAACCAGAGTGAGATCTTCGCGTCCTATCTGCGCGCCTACCAGGCCGGCGTCACGACGACGCTGCTCTTCCACTACGTGATCGCCAAGGTGTTTGAGATCCCAGCCACGGGCGCGCTGCTGCTCGTGAACCGTGACGTGGCGCCACTGCTGCAGGCGCTCGACCTGAACGAGATGGAGCACTATGTGGGCTTTGACCGCATGGACCCGGCCACGGCCATGCGCTGGGCGCTCGACCCGGTTAACCAGGAAGCGGTCGACAAGATTCGACAGGCCGGCATGGAGCTCGTGCGCAAGCAGCACATGGTCTCGAACCGCGTGCAGGCGCTCGACCAGTTCGTGATGGAGGGCGTGCCGGCGTACTTGTTCCCGACGACGTTCCACGTGCGCGGCGGGCCGTGTCCGTCCGTGGCCATCCCGTCCAAGGACGAGTGCGAGAAGCGCTTTGCGCGCGAGGGACGGTACAAGTGCGACCGATGGTTCTGCGGCGCGCGCTCGTTCCTGGACCAGTGATTGGGTCTTGGGTCTTGGAGCCAAGTGAATATAAGAAGACGATGATGAAGATAGACCAAGCGGCGGAGGTAGAGCGAACGAAGGTGTGGTGGTGCGTGTTGTGTATTTGAATACCAATAGGTGTGAATTTTGTTCGTCATGACATAGTGGTCTCTCTTTATGAATGAGTCTATCTCCAACAGCTGAGCTATTCGCCTAGGACCCCTGTGAAGACGACGTCGATGGGATCGCGAGCGGCTCGAGTATTCGTGATCGCCGCTTGGGCGTCGCTGGCGATTTCAGCGGACTCTGCGCCGGCGATGACGATGACGACGTGATGGAGTGCGAGCGGTGGCCTGCGGTGGTGAAAGAGGCCTCGTGGCGCACTTGGGTGAGCGTGGAGCGCTTCTTGGGCTTGCTGTTCTCGCTGGACTCGGCCGCCAACTCGTCCGTCGGCGCGGTCACGGGTCGGAGCTTGGGCAGTTCGCTGTCTCCCGCTACTGCGCCACCGGCGTTTGCTGCTGCTGTGGACCGCCGCAACGCGAGCTCGGCGTCCACGTTGACCTTGACCTTGTCCATCGCAGGGTCCACGAGCACCTCGAACGCCCCGAGCACCATGTCGGCGTTGCAGACACGTGGCGCCGCTGTCGTCGACGCTCTGCTGGACGACGAGCTCGTCTTGACGGCCACGCGCACGCCGATCTTGGGCGAGCCCACGGCGGCTTTCTTGCTGGGACTCGACTTCCTCCGGTTCAGCGCGTCTCCAGCTCCTCCCGCTGCCTGCTCATCGTCTTCGTCGCTGTCGCTCGCGTCCGAGTGTGAGTCGTCGTTCGCCTCCTTGTCCGCGTCGCCTTTGTCACTTCCTCCATGCTGCGGCCGCCGCGACGCGCTCTCATTGAGCTTCTCGATCTCGGGCCAGAGCGCCAGGCTGCAGATGTTGACCTTGGCCCAGTCGGGCGGTGCACCTTTCTGCGGGATCGACTGTGCGTCCGACTTGTTCAATGAGCTGACGGTCTTGTCCCGCACCTGCTGCTGCTGGCCTGTAGAAGACGACGATGAACCAAAGTCCGTCTTGGCGACTACGACGGCGTTCACGTAGCTCGCGGCGCCAGCGAGCACGTCGTGCTGGTGCTGGTCGGCGAGTGCCGCGATGGCCGCGACGATGCCTTCCTGGATGATGTTGGCCACGTGCGGGTCGTCCGCCGGGTCCTGCTTGGAGAGCGACTGGAGCGCGAGCGCGCAGATGTGGCGCTTCGTGGCCGTCGTGGCGCCCGTGCCCAGCCGCAAGAGCACCTTGACGCCGTCGTGCTTGATGAGCTGCATGCGGCAGCGCCGGTTAAGCGCGAGGTTGTGCAGCGTCACGATCACATGCTCGCGGGTCTCGGGCACCGTCGTCTGCGCGAGCATGAGCATGATCTGCACGAGCCCCGTCTGGGAGCCGATCCGCTGGCTCTTCACGTCGCTGGCACTCGCGGCAACTGACTGCGCCGTGCCCGACTGAGTTGCTACAGCTGCTGCTGGTACTGGTAGCGCCTGGGCTTCGATGGAATCATGGCGCGACAGATTGCGGAGAGCTACAGTGCAGTGGTAGCAGAACTCTTCGCCTCGTACGCCCACGAGCCCTTTAAATGGCGCGCGCGGATCCCCCGGGTTGGTTTTGCAGAGCACCGTGATGACCTCGAGCGCACCGTCACGCAGCATCCCCTCGTGGCACTTGGCGCTCTTGGACAAATTGCTCAGCGACGTGACGATGTTCATGCTCATGGCTTGCTCGTCCGCCGAAGAGGAAGAGTTTGTGCCGTGACTCTCAAAGCCCTTGACGATCGCCAGCAGCGCGCGCACGATGCCGTCGCGCACGAGCCGCTCTTCAAGTTGCTGGTCACCACCGCCAGTCCCGCCTTTGGCTCCAGTGCCTCCACCAATGTCAAGATTCGCGAGCGCGCAGAGCATGTCGGTGGCCACGCGCAGCGTCTGCACCTCGCTCTCCATCTCGGGGCTCGCAAGGATCGCTGCAAGCGTCGGCACGCCGTTGCCCTCGATGAACTTCTTCTGGTTCGTCACGTTCGAGAAGAGGTTGCGCAGCGCAAAGACGCAACTCGCCGTCGTGGCCACGCACGTCGCCATGGTCTTCTTCATGGCGTCGTTGAGCACGACCACGAGCGCCTCGTCCGTCATGAGGTTCACGGCCACGGCACTCCCACTCAAGTTCGCGATTGTCGCGGCCCCGTAGCGCTTCACGTCCTTGTTCTCTGACTTGAGCTCCGCGACGAGGATGCTCAGCACGTTCGCTTCGTCCCGTAGAAGCAACTCCGCGACGTCGAGGCAGCACGAAAGGTTGAAGAGGATGTTGGCCGCATACACCTTTGTCTCCGGGTCGCGCACCTTCGCCAAGTTCTTGAGCACCCCCAGCGCACCTTCCTGTAATATACGCTGCTCGTGGCCACCACCTGGGACGCTCGACAAGTTGCTCAGGATGCCGCACATGAGCCGCTTAATCTCCTTGCTGAACTCGGCCTGGTACATCTTGGTGAGGATGCGCACGATCTCCATCTCGAGCAGCTGCAGCGCCTTGACGGGGCTGAGCGAGATGTTGTAAATCGAGCGCAGCGACAGGTCGCGGATCTCCTCGTTGTCCAGGCGCGCGAGCTTGATGAGCGCGTACAGCACGCCCTCCTTGACCATCTGGTCGCGCGTATCCTCGTGCGTGAGCAAGTTGAAGAGCGCCTTGGCGCAGATCGCCTTGGTCTGCTCGCTGTTGACGCGTAGGAGCGTGATGACGATAAAGTCATCTGTGGTCGAGTCCCTCCACAGTCGGATCTTAAGGTGGCCGCGCTCGGTCGCGAGGTTGCACAGCGCGATGGCCGCGCACACCTGGGCCTCGTGGAGCCCCGTGCGCATGATGATGTTGAGCGCCGGCGGGATATCCGCGTTGCCCGCGAGCAGCCGCAGTCCCCGCGCCGAGAGCGACACTTTCGCGATCGTCAAGGCACACCGCGAGGCCGTGAGCTGCTGGACCATCACGGCTTTCTTTTCCAGGCGCGAGTTTTTGAGCGCCGACTGGGTCGCGAGCAGTAGCAGCGACGCGAAGAACGCCGGGACCTCGTCCTTGGTCGAGCAGCAGAGCTCGTGGAGCTTGAAGAGGATCTGCGCGGCCGCGAACTGCGTCTTGACGATCTTCGTGTCGGTCTTGGCGTCACGGCGCCGCGCGTCCGAGGCCGAGACGCTCAGGAAGTGCTGGATCGCCTCGACCACGCCGTCGCTCAGCAGCGTCGTGCGCTTCTCCGGGTGGGATGCCAGGTTCGCGAGCGTCGTCATGCAGTTGAGCCATAGCGCGTAGATTATGGGCGCGGGCTCGGACGTGCTGAGCTTCTGCAGCACGCGCACGAGTAGCCCCACGGCACCTTCAAAGTAGAGCACGTCGTAGTTCTCCGACCTTGTAGACAGGTGGTGCAGGAAGCTGATGCAGACGCCGCAGAGCTCGGCGTTCTTCTGGGACTTGGACGCGAACACGAGCATCGTTGGGATCGCGCCCTGGTCCTTGTCAGTCGTGGCCTCGGCCAGCCGGGTCTTCATGCCCGGGTCCCGCGCCAAGTTGAGCATCGCGTAGACGCAGGCCTTCTGGATCTCGGGGCTCGCACTGTTGTTGATCGACGCGATGAACGCCGGCACGACGCCCTCTTCGACCATGCGCTTGAAGTTCTTTGGATGGAGCATCAGGTTGCTCAGCGCCGTGACGCAGTCGAGCTTGAGCAGCATCGCGTTGACGTCCTGTCTCGCCGAGTCCTCGAGCAGCCGGAGCAGCACGGGCACGCCGCCGTCCTGGACAATGGTGGGCCGACACCGGTCGTCCAGCGACAGGTTGGCAAGCGCGATGACGCAGAACTTCTCCGTCTCCTCCTCGAGCCGCCGCGTGGTGTTGTAGTCCTGCAGAATGTGCAGCAGCTTGGGCACGAAGCTGGCGTTCACGACGCGCGCCTGGATCTTGGGGTTGCAGCACAGATGTGCGAGCACGTTGGTGCAGTTCTTGCGGATCCGGCCCAGCAGACTCGTGGCTGCCGTCAGCGCTTCTTCTCGGTCCGGGTCGACCGCCGGGCTCTTCATAGTTACCGTTGCTGTAACCTCGGGATCGTCGTCTTCGTCGCCGTCCTCACTGACGCGCTCGAAGGCCATGATGACGCCATCGAGCAGGTCCGTGACGATCGCCAGCGCGCCGTTCTTCACGAGCAGCTCCTGGTTGGTCCTAATCGCCGCGAGGTTGCACAGCACGCACGAGACGGTCTCGAAGAGCACGAGCTGCTTGTTTGCTGCGAGTACACCGAGCGCCGTGATCGCGCCTTCTTCGATCATGGTCGAGCGCGTCGTCGGGAGGATCGAAAGGTTGAGCAGCGCTCGTCCGCAGGCCGTGAGCAGCTCCGGTTTGCCCGTCTTGGCCAGCACCACCAGCGTGTTGAGGATCGAGTCGCAGGTCACGGCCCGCGGGACGCCGGCGAGGTTCACGAGGCCGTTCATGCAGGCCTCGCGCACGTCCTCGCTGAGCACAGACGTCATGAGCTGCGTGAGTGCGACCACCGAGCCCTCGTGCACCATGCGGAAGTGGTGCGTCTCGTCCACCGTGAACCGGAAGAGCGCGCGCGCGCAGAGCGCCTTGACCGTCGCGTTGGGCGTGTGCGAGAGCTCGAGCAGCGCACTGATGACGCCATCGTCGATCATCTTGGCGTACACTTCCTTTCCCGCGAGCGAGAGCACCGAGATGTTCCCACTGGACGACCAATGAGCCTGCACTGGAGGTGGTGGCGTGGCCGTGAGGTTAAGCAGCGTGGCTGCAGAGAAGAGGCGGATGGCGATGTCGTCCATCTTGAGCACGCCCACGATTGTCGCGAGCGCACCTTCACGAATGATCTGCATCTCGGTGCCCTTGTGGCACGAGATGCTGTAGAACCCCTCGACGCTCTTGAGCTTCATGTCCTTGGTCAGCGCGTTGGCGCTCATGTTGTTGCTGTTGGACAGATCGAGCGTGTGGTACAGCAGCATGGACGACGAGCGCGTCTTCTCCTTGTCCGTGCTGTTGGCGCCTGGATTCCCAGCAGCCCCAGTTCCTGAGCTCCCAGCGTTGTTCCCAGTGCCGTTTCCCATGCGCACGAGCTGGTCGAGCGGCATGGGCGCCGAGGCGCACGTTGTGAGCAGCTCGATGCGTGGATTGCGCTCCTCGGACCTGAACTTGCCGCGGTCGATGCGCGACAAGTAGATCATGCCTTCGTCGTAGTCCCCACGCTGGTAGAAGAGGTCCCCGCCGCAGTTCTTGTGGGTCTTCTTGAGCAGCGCGCGCTTGTCTCCAGCTCCACCACCGTTATCGCCAATCCCCACATCATCTTCATCACCGCCATCCTCTTGCTGTAGAGACGAGGAGCCAAAGATCATGGTGAAGTCTCGGAGCTTCGTCCCCGAGTCTAGTTCCCCAGCCGCGCCGAGGGCCTTGCTGCGGTACTTCTCCTGGGCCTCCAGCCGCCGCTTCTTGCTCGCAGCCTCACTGCGGATGTGCTGCAGCAGCGCACGCACGAGATCGTCCTTGTCCGGGTGGTCGCGCCAGAAGCCGCGCTGCCGATGGAGCTTCCAGTGCTTGACGAGCTCCTTGAGCTCCTCGATGCGGATGGGCGAGTTGTGCGGGTCGCGGTTGCGCGGGAAGAGACTGTACTTGATCAGGTACACGCGCAGGCCGTCGATCTCCTGGTCGCGCCGCAGCGCCGCCAGCCGTTGCTCCATGTTGACCGCGCATTTCGGAGGACTGATCGCCATTTTCACGAGCCCAAGCGACCTTGTCACGTGTGCTTTTTCTCTCTCGCGCGCTCGCTTTGTCTCGAAGCTGCTGCTGGCTGATCTTCATCACGCGAGACGGAGGTTTCGCAATCGCTGCTGGGTCTAAGAAAAGCACCAAACAACACAGAGATAGTCGGCCAACTCAAGAGAGCTTACCTCAATTTCCAATGCAAAGTCAGACGCCAACACGAAATTCATCACCACTGTCCATATAAAATTTATCAACCTCCCTGTCAGCACAGACGACACAGCTCGAGGTCGCACCGCCATGCGCTGGAGCTGGCATATCGGTTCGAGAACCATGACTTGGCTCACGTGATCACTCACTGAAGGCAGCCTGCAATATTGGGCGCTATTTTTTCTTGCTTTCGCCATTAGAGGGAGGGGGCGACTTGCCCGTATTCTCGACGACGTAAAACTGTTTCTCCGACATCCGGTAGCTGCGCTTGTCGCCGTCGTCGTACGTGACAAAGTGCTCGTAGGAGGCTTCGTCGTACTTCTCCACGCTGCCTTCGTACCACTTGTCCTTCGCCCACTTGACGCGGATGCGCTTGCCCACGAGGCGCGAAGGGTTGTCGTCGCTGTCGTAGAACGTCTCCATCGCCGCCTGCGGGTCCAGGATGCCGCGGATGCGCGGAAGGAGCTTCGAGACCGTCCGGTCGATCGTCTTGACGAGACCTGAGCTGGCCACGCTCACGTTCGCCCAGTTGGACGTCGAGTTGGGTTTCACGAGCACCGTCCTCTTCTGCTGTAGCAAGCCGTCCACGCCGCGATGTCCGCTGAGCCACTTCTCCATCCACGCGCAGCTCATGTGATTCTCCTGCAGCCATCGAGCCACATTTCCATGGCGCTTCGCCAAACGGGTGAGCATATCGATGGAGACCTCGGTCGCCTTGTAAAAGCGCTGCTGCGACGCCATGACAGCGATCAACTTGGTCATCCCATCGCTCAAGCGCTCACTGGTGAGCGAGTCTCGCAGCTTCAGGACTGTGCTCAGCGTTCGGAAGTACGGCTTCACGTCGTGATGGTCCTCGAACTCGATGCCGCTCATGATCTTGTCCGTGACCATGCCAGTCACCTTGCGGCTCTCCCAGCAGAGATGAATCAGGATTTGCTCCAGCGGCTTCGTCTCCTTTGAGTACCGACTCGGTCGCTGGATGAGCAGCGTGATGAACCGCTCGTTCAGCAGCACCTCGTGATCCGAAGCCGTCAGGTCCACGTGGTCGTGCGCCATGTTCGGAGGCAGCAGGAAGTTCTTCCCAACGTCCATTGCTGGAGGCAAGCTGCACCGGATCAGCACGGACAGGAGCTTCAGCACAGTGACGCTCAAATCAATGCTCTTGAGGATCTGCTTGCTCTTGTATCGCTTCAGCTGTCCCTGGAGCAGAGGCTGCGTGTTGCCAAGACCCGTGAGGAGGGACACGATGGCACCGACAACACTGTTAACGACTAAGAACGCGCCTTCGTTCCGACCTGTTTGAACAAAGTCCCAGATTGTCATGAAGTACTGGCTATGGTGCTCAACTGGCACGGACAAGAGCGCGGGCATGAGCTGGATCAGGAAAAAGATGAACTCGAACGACGCCGGGAGTTTCTTGGGGCTTGCTCCGCTTCCAGAGGCGCCACGTCCAGCGACTGCAGTTGATGAAGCACCCGTTTCTGCAGCCTTCGCGTCTTCTTCAAACTCAAAGTTCGATGTCGTCGCGATGGCTTCGGCAATCACACTGGCGAGCAGCTCCCGGACTTCGGCGTGCTCGTTGAAGACAAGCAAATCCAGCAGCAGCTGTTCGTTCGCTTTCAACGTGTTCAGCAACCAGTAGCAGCCGCCAAACTCGGTGTGGTAGAGCGCGAGTAGCGCAGTTCTCCACTCGAGCACTTTCGATACGTTGCCGCCTTGCCACAGCGTCCCAAAGACGAACTTGGTGGCCATCTGAAGAGCCACCAAGCGCGCTTCTGTTGGCTCAAACCCCGGGAGATCTGATACGTGGTTGCTACCATCGAGCCCGACGAGACAGGATTTGATGACCTCGTACGTGAAGCTCAGACAGCGCGCGTCGTACAGGTACTTCTTCCGCCAGAACAGTCGGTTCTCCATCGCGATGAGGTTCCGAATCGGTTTTGGCGCAATGACTTGGGCCACGCTGCGCAGGCTTTCCAGGCGAGCACTCGATGCTCGTTTCAGCTTGGCGCAGAACGCCAGGACGAGTCCACACGCTGCAAAGCCGATCGGGGTGCTCTGGTCTGGTTGTCCGAGACTGAGTTGCAGCTGCGGCTTCTTTCGCGCGTAGATGAGCATGAAGCTGCTGCGGGTTTTCATTCGTTGGGTCGGACTTGTCGATGAAGATGATGCGAGAGACGATGCCGACGAAGTTCGTCCAGGTAGGAGCCCTCGACGGTCATCCTCGCCTCCGAAGCACTCGTCCGGGATCTGCTGAGGGTCAAACGGACTCACGACGGTATCGTTGAACTCGAACCATTGGTTATCAGCATGTCCAGTGTCTTGTTCTCGCAGGAAGGAATAGTAATGCCCCGAGTTTGCTGTTCCCATGTGGACGACTGTCCCAACGAGCTCGTACTGGGAGTACTCTGGAGCAGTGGTTCTACCTCCATCAGTGTGACCCGATTTTGGTCCATCTGCTGAGTACTCCGACACTGACGCTGACGACGACGACCGTTTTCGCTTCTCCTCTTGGCCTTCTTTCGTGTACGGGTACATGTCGAGCTCCATGGGGAACTCGAAGCGGTCGTGGAGCTTGATTTGCTGCATGCGCTCATAGTCAAACTCGAACCGCTTGAGGTGAATGATCAGCTGATCCGGCAGTCTCGAAATCGAAATCCGCTTGTGTGTGTCGAGAGTCACTTTCTCGCCCGACATGCTGTCGCCTTCTTGCTGCTGACCGTCTTGGTCGGCGTCGCTGCTCTTTTCCCACGTGTAGCTCACTTTATCGCCTTCCACCCATCCGTCGAGCGACTCCTTCAGAGTCTTGCGGTCGCGAACTGGTACCGAAATGAAATGGAACGGTTCTGCACGCTCGCTGTATCGACCCCCTTCTGCGACGAGCTCGTTGCTGAACACACCTCCAAAGAAATTGTTGAGAATGCTTTCGTCGCCATGTCCACTCCCCATGCCGTTCATCTCGGACTCGATCTGCTGGAAGAAAGACGTCAGGAACTCGCTCGCATCCTGCTGAAGATTCACGTCGATGCTCTCGCCGTCCCAGGTTTTCAGAGCCGACGTGAACGATCTCGGATTGTAGTATGGCTTAGCAGTGCCTTCCAGATGGGCAAACAGCGACTGGAGCTCATACAGAACTCCCTTGGCTTCGCTGGAGCTGGATGAGACGCTCGAACTGGAATGTGCATTGAAGCGCAGGATTTGACGACGGAAGCGCGGGATCATGAAGAACGACTGCATCGTAGAGTTCAGATAGCACGTGCACCCGAGGTTCTTCAAGCCCACATACTTGGCGCGCTCGAGAGTCTGGTATCTTGAAACCAGCTCTTTCGACGACTTGGCGAGTTTCCGCTTTGAGGCCGAGAGTGGTGGCTCCACCGCAAGGGTTTTTGGTACAGGCGGTGCTCGAAGGGAGTGCTGACTTGACATTTGCGCGAGTAGGTATCGCAGCCCAGACGTGTTCTCCTGGGAGAGCTCCGTAAGAAGTGCGAACGCCACTTCACGAGACGATTCACTGCGACACTTCGGCTTCTGGAGATAGTACTGGGACGATGCTGCTTGGGCAATGGAAGTACTACCAGTCTCCTCTTGGTCTCCTCCTCTGGAATTGTCAGGGGTTGCAAAGAGGCATCTGTGGAATATCTCGTCGATAATCCCTTCGTCCTCATGCAAACTGGACGCAACGACTTCGCGCAGACTTCGACCGCAATATGGAACATCAAGTCTTCCAGCGAGCACTGCGAGGATCCGCTTCAAGATCGTCAGCAGAGTCGAGAGAAGAGCTTCCAACAGCGAGTCAGGAGATCCTGGGTCTTGTTCGGACGCAGATTGGAGAGCTGTCGCTTCGTCAGGGGGTAGCCGGGAAGAGACGGAGTTTGTAGCAGCGGTACTGTCGTCCGAGACAGAGAACTTCTTCACTCGTTGGCACAAAGTCTTGCACGACGGTAGGATGGCGAACTCAGCGAGAGTGTCGGCGCTTGACACGAGCAGAGTGAACACGTTGTAGTACTCTTCGTCAAACACTGGTCCGTCGTACTCGCTCAGCATTTTCAGGAAGATATGGCAGCATGCAATTCGATCTTGCTCGCTCTTGTTCCGACTTGTGGACAACGCTGCAATCAGGTTTGCCGCCTCCTGTCTCACCGGCTTGAAGCGACTCTTAACCAGGCAGCTCAGAAAGATCTGACCATGGGAAGGATAGCTCTCAAGCAGTGGCAACGCATCTCGCGCGGCAGTCAAGACGCACGTGGCGATGAACGAGAGCGTCCTTGTCATCAGGTAGGCCTCGCTGGGCAGCGCGAAAATGTTGTCCGGATCTTCAAGAACCGGTCGATCGTACGCTGAAATGCTCAGTTCAGCGTCGCCAACTTGAATATATTGTGTTGCGGTGCTGGTAGTTGCTCCGTCGGTTGAGTCAACAACGCTCGTTCTGTCTTCTTCCAGTGATTTCAAGGTGCTGAGGGTCTCCAGGAGCTGGTACACGAGGTCTTGCGGATCGTCACTCAACGGTTCTTCATCTTGCTCCGCGAGCCTGAACTCCACCAGCACAAAGTGCCGAAGGAGCTTAAGCAACTTGGACAAGCACATCACCGACAGAGATCCCTGCGTGACGAGCTGCCGAGGGTTGCATGCCAGCACAAACTTTTTCAAGTGCTCTTTTCCCCCAAGCTTCAGGAAAGACTCGCTCCAGCGATTCACTGCGCCGATCATGCCATCCACTCCTTTCGTGCTCTGTTGGGCAGAAGCTTCGTCGGCGGCGGCGGGCTCAGCATTCACGCGATTATCGCCGCATACAGCAAAGCGCTCCACCAATTCGAGCTGGTACAACAGCTTTGGAGGACAGGAGAGGTCCAACATTACGTCCCAGTCAAACGATGCGGGGAATTTCCGAATAGATCCGTCGATCCCGAGCGCCTCGTTCAGAGTCCGCGTCCTCTTTTCCATCTCGGAGTTAGAAGCAAGCAGCTTCAATACCTTCCAGGCTTCCTCGCAAATGTCAACTCGCTGGGACAGAAGCGTGAAGAGCGACTGAAGATACCGGACGTTGCTTGAAATGTCCGATTTCAACGATCGCCAGTCGCTTTCCGCATCGGCGATGATCCCAGCGGCGTTGCTCTTCACTACGGGTCCAGTCACGTCTCGAGCAGATCGTTGCACGTGACCAACAGTGTCGCTCTCAACTTTCGAAAGCATGATCGCTTCGACGTAGTTGAGTCGCTTGTGGTTTCCACTGCTGAAGACAGGAGCCGAACTTACCGAAGAGATCTTCGCCGTTGAAGGTAGAGCACTTGGCGCAGCCAGCGAGGAGCTGAACACTCGAGCCTTCTCCAGAGTGAACTTGTCATGCCCCTGAGCTGTGAGCTTGGTCTTGAACTCGTTCACAATCCGAATTCGATCCGCTGGATGACCAGTGTCTTTGGCGATGCAATCTCGAAGCTCGCCGACCAAAGACGTTCTTCTCAGCTGGTAGCGAAATGGAACAGCTGATCGCCCGTCCTGTGTCCTCACGTGAACGACGAGCTCTTCTGGCCCATCTTTCAAGCCACTTCCAGATCGCGCGGCTTCGTTGGACTGGACCACAGATTGGAACAGAAAAGTCCCGAGCAAAACCAGCAAGCGATGCACTTGCAGAGCGCTCTCTTCGTCGACGCCAGCCTTTTTCTTCTTCTCCAGTCTCTCAAAGCAGCCGCTGACAAAGTCTGCCCACACTTCCCGTCGAACGAGCTTCGAACCAACATGAAGATGCAGGTGAATCAGGTAGTTGATCGCTTCTTGGCTCACGTCTTCACTTCCCGCATGTAGTGCGACTTCGTAGAGGGTTTCCAGGCCTTTCAGATCAAAAGACTCGACCACGAACGTCTTCTTCGCGTCGTCTTGATTGGAAGCACCAACACTTTGACTGCGCTGGCCATTGCCAGTCACTCCAGCACACGAAATTGCCCGCTCGTTCGTGTTAATCAACCGGAAGAGGCGCTCGAAAGCCCAGAACGTGTGCTTGCCCATGTTCTTCACATCCAAATGAATGCCGACGCCATCTCTTTGCTGCTTGATCAGCGATTGGTAGATCTCAGTCGTCACTGAGCTCGCGAAGGCGCTGTTGCCGGAGTACGCGCGATGGACGAAGTTGCTCGGGTCGGGGATGATGTTCGTGAGCCATTCAAAGAACACTTCGCGCTCCTCGGGCGTGTTGTCAGCTCCGTTGAAGCACATCCATACTTGCTCCATCAGCGAGTACGACAACTCCACTTCGGATTTTGTCACGATGTAGCCAAGAAAAGTCAGACGACGTCGCATTGAGCGCTCGTGAAGATTCAAGTCGCTGGGGTGTTGTCGTGAGCTGCTCATGTAGTTCTTGATCTCTTCGGCGACGACCAAGATGATTCCGAACTTCGAGTTCAGATCTTTCAGCAAATCGCTCGGCGAAGCACTTGTACGAGAAGACGCTCCAAACGACGCAGCTCTCGGTAAGGACAGCCCCATCGAGGACGTTGTCGACGCCGAGCTTGCTTCGTTACCGTAGCCATCCGCAACTCTCTGGATCAGACTCATCGATGTTTCGACAAGCACGCCAGTTTTGATGTTGTCGGCGCAATTTTCCAGGTACTCACTCAGTAATTTTTGCTGTTCTTTCGACGACGACGACGAAGAGTTTGCTGTAGCCCAGAGCTTTTGGATGTAGTTAAGTGACGCGGCGAGAACGCTTTCCACCTCCGGTCGCATGGCAGGTCGTAGCGCGCCAGACGGATTCATGCTGTTGACATCATGTCCATCCAAGATGCCGTTCCACAGCAGACAGCATCCCAGATTCACCACTTTGTTCAGCACGTCGACGTCTTTTTGAGCACTTGAGCTCAGTTTTGATCCACCCGTGACGCCAACCAGTGAACTCAGCGTCTTCTTCGTCCCAGAAGCCTCGAGATCCACAACTTGCTTGGACGCGATCATGATGATGCGCTTGACAAACTGTGTGAAGAGCTCGTCGTACTCGCTGAGGGGGACTTGCGTGAGCAGCACCATCACCACATCGATCAAGTCCGCTGAAATGACTCCACAGAGTGTGATGAGCATGTCGAACACCGCTTTCCGTCCTGAACGGAGCTGGTTCATCCCGGTTCTCCACAACAGCACGACGTGGTTCTCGTTCAGCAAACCATTCACTGCGACGAACTCGTAGATCTTCTTCGAGCGCTTCAAGAGCTCCAGATGCGTTCCTTCTTGAAGCTCGTACTTCGCACAAGTCTCTTTATCGCCCATGATGACCTCCAGTACATCCGAGGTTGACAGCCACTCCACGACGTACTTTACACGAAGCCACTTTGCAACAGGTTTGTTGCCAGCAGACGATGATGAGTCAGCATATCCGCCAAGAAATGTCCCGCTTGAGGAAGACAATGAACGCCGCATGCCCAGGCTTGTCTTTTTCTGGAGATCTTCCCGTCTCTGCGCCATAGCGATCAAATCGTTCAGTCGAGCGATTCCAAGCAGCCTCTGCGCCAGAAACGGACAGCAGATGTATTTCTTGGACAAGTCCAGGTGGAACACCTCGATCACCTCGGCGAAGAAGCCATCGCACGTGGACGAACTTGGGCCTTCGGAGCTGCTGTACTCTTCGGGGTCAGACTCGGAGATCGAGTCATTGGAACTGCCGAGCAAAATGCCATCGCGATACAGCATGTCGAGCATGCCGACAACATGGTCGACAAGCCCCTCGTCGTCCTTCAGCTCTTCGCCAGTCATTCGACGAAGACGCGCGAACGTCGCATTCAGGAAATCCCGGAAGAAATCTTCCACCTGAGTATCCACGGACGACGCCGAGCGTCGTTTATTGCTGGAACTCCGACGGCGCTTCTGCTGTGCTAAACAAGGTTTTGCCTGATGCAATAACGAGCAGAACAGCGCCACCTCTCGCATTGCAATGTCACGGAGTGCAAGTCGCTGGAGGATGACGCGGAACCCGCCGGCTTGCAGGAACATGTCCACATTGTCCACAAAGTAGAACGATCGGCACGGGTGGCGGGACGGAATGATGCCAAGCACATCGGGACTCGCCAGATAGGAGGTGAAGACCAGTTTCTGGTACTTCGTCGCGGAGTACGTGCCCGGATACTTGATGTAGAAGAACATGCACGAATTGTGCCCGTTCATGATCATTCGAAGCAGCGCGAGCAGATGAATCAGAACTGGGTCGGAACTTGGGCTGGACGTGTCATTGCCGAGAAGCTTTGCGACAAGGTTCTTGAGCACGTGCTGGTGGAATGTATTCATCTCTTCTGCCATTTCGACCGAGAAAAACATGCACAGCAGCGACTTCTCGATGAACGGGATCAGGTGGCGCGGCAGATACGTCTCGTGGTTGTCGAGGTCGTAAAAGAACTGGTCAAAGTCTTCGCGAGCCTGTTGCAAGTCCTTCATCCCGACATTCCACATGCTTCCTTGCTTCCGCGTGAACGGGTACGACGGAGACGTGTACAGATTCACGTTCGTGCCGAGCTTGGCGACGCGATTGCGGCACGTTGCACGCGAGAGGTACTCGTCGCGCCCTTTCTTCCACGTCGAGATGCTCACACGGATCTCCGTCGGCGAGATGGCAATGATCTGGCCGATGCTCCACTTCGCTGCTGCCGATATGTCTTTGACTTCGATCCAGTTGCCTGCTTTCTGTGTTGTGATGGACCACTTGGAGCTGGCGAAATCCTCTTGACTCAGGCGGCGGTAACATAGGTACGTCTTGAGTTCCTCTATATATTAACAAACACGTATACGACATGAAAACAGTCAGTGTAAGCGTATGTGAAAAAGAACATATCGCAACGAGAGCACCAGCAGCAGAGATTACGTACTTCCATTCGAGGCAGCGCTGCTGACGATCGGCTCGGGCAGGTACTCGAAGCCTTCAGGAATGTCCTTCACGTCTCGCACGACACGAATCTCCTTGAGTGGATAGCTGGCCTCCTTTGAAGAACCAGCAGTCGCATCGCCGCCTACAGATGATGACGATGATGATGACGCTGGAGGCGACGACGTCGACGTCGCAGACGATATTGACGTTGACGACGACGACGCTGACGGTGGCGGCCCTTGCCAGTCGACGCTTTGGAACCAAACGAAGAGCCCTCGCTGCCGGTCGATCGGCTTGTCCATCCTCGTCCACCTGGGCGCGCTCTCTTTCGTTCTGCTGGGTCTTCTGGCACTGTCACGCGATCCACTGCTGCTGCTGGAGCTCCGCTCTGCGACCAACTCGCTCTCTGATAGCGGCGGAGGCAACCAGTCTTCTGCTTCAATGCGCAGTTGCGTGATGCCGCGCGCAGTTTCCGTGCCATCGTTGCCGCTTTGGGAGCCGCTCGTCGCGGGTGAGGACGACGACGAGCCCGCCGAGAGCTGCTTGCGAGCCGCAGGCGCAGGACTGAGCCGCCCACTCATACTCCCACTGGCGCCCGAATTGCTGCTGCTGCTGGTTTGGTCAGCGCTGGCCGTGAGCTTGTACCAGAGATACGTGAGCGGCGTGACTTCGGCCGCGCTCCCTTCGGCCATCGTCACGCGGTGGAAGCCGCCACCGGCCGCAAGCGCGTTGCCGTACGTGACCTCGAGCGCGCCGATGTACTCATAGTGCATGGCAGATACACACGCACGTAGACACAGGAGAGAGAGAGAGGGCGAGTCGATACTGTGGGCGACGCCTTCCTTCCTTTCTTCGTCTTGAACTTGATGACTTGATGACTTTCCCCTTCTTTCGCGCGGGGGCGGGCTTTTCCTTGGATCAACTTGTTCTGGCACATGGGGCACAATTTATTTTGTGTCTATACACCTGTTTAACTTAACTGAAGTTAAAAAGGGATATTAAATGCGACTGATTCGACCTTTTAATAATACGTAATTGAAGTTCTGACGTAGCGTGACGAGATTGACTCCTTGGCCTCATGACAGCACCTTGAACACGCCACCGAGAGCCAAAGATTGAGCGAATCACTCACCACTCGTGGTTGTCAGTCGCTTGAGAACCTTTAATAATAGCTCTTCGCTCCTCTCTGCTCTCTAGCCCCGTGAACAAGCTTCACGTGCATCTAATGGCTGTCGTTCATGCGTCTTGAGGAAGAGCGCACGAGCTGCAAACGACGCATAGTACTCCTTCCAGCAGGCCGCATGTGGATCTCCATGCGCTGGTGCTCGTCTCGGGTCGTACGCGCAACAGTAACACAACAGCAACACGGCTATATCTCGCCATCTTCAGACTCGCACCTCCTGTAACGGGAGGTAAACCCCAGACCCAAACTCCGTGGCTCCAAGTCGTCTTCAGCTAGGGCTTTGGCTCGCAGTTCCTGGAAAGCGCTGCTGAATTGCTCATATGACTGCCAATCTTCCCATCGCTCACTCTCAGAAAACTCTGGATTGTTATCAGAGCTAGTACGTTGTACCAGGGCGCGCCTTGAGTCTCCAACAACAGATAGAGCACAAACAAACACTCGCCTCTGCACTGAATCAGACCGCATGACACCACTTGGTCCATCGAGAGACCGCCAAAGTACGAGCTTGTATAGACGATCTGGTGAGCGAGCACTGCGCGGGACACCTTCTTCATGGCCTCCACGTGGTTCTGGATCGCATGACACGCGTCTTTGAGGGCAATCAGCACGTCTTTGAGCATCGAAATGAGCGTAAAAGGCTTCTTCTTTGACGTCTGCGTCACTTGAAGTAGTATCTCCAGCGCTTTGGCGTGTCTGCCCACGTAATCAATCAGCAGCTGGACCAATGCGCCATCACAGCTTTCCAAACCAGCAGTAAGCTCAGCAAATACTCTGGAGCCGTTGACCGTTGGAGGCGAGTATCGCAGTCCACAGATATCGTGTCCGCTGTATGGAGCTGTGGTGGAAGCCCATCATCTGCTGCGATCGGCTGGTCGATAGTAGCACGGTTACCAGACAATCTGATGCGTTCACGAGCGCACGAAGCGAGTCCAGCGCCACGATGAACGCTGACGTGTGGCTGGTCCTGCTGCCGATTTCGTGCTGGAGCGTGTGCATGTCGCCCACGTAGATGATGATGCACAGCTGCTTCCGCTCTTTGTCGACGACTGTCGCCAGTCTCGTCAGTGCTGCGCTGGAGGTCACGTGGTTGTGAGGGTTTGCTAGGAATCCGTCCCACGAGAATGCCTCGTGCAGCTGGAAGAGCATGCGCGTGCCGATCATGAGGTCGGGACGGCCAGTAAGCATGGGGCTGACTGGCGTGGGCTTGTCGAACGCGACCGTGAACGTGTACACATTCTGCAAGAGTTCCTAAAGGATCGCTTGGTCATCTTCGTCTTGAGTCTCAGCACCAGCGTCGACCGTAAAGAGGCTCGCCTTCACGATGGCCGGGCACTCGTCCAGCAGATGCGACTTGCCCATGCCTGACCCGTCGCAGCACACGAATACCGGATGATACTGTTTTGCTGACACTCACCTGTCGCCACGCTCAAAAAGGCATCTTGAGGTCTTGATCGATCGCTTGCTTGTCCACCGCCGAGTCCTGGAAATCCCACATAGCACCAGGCTTTCAAGCATGAACCGCATCTCTCGTCTTGGTCCCTAGTCACCTGCATCCCTTTATAAGACGTGGTCCGACCATATTTTGAGCAGGCACGAGTTGCAAACAAGACGAGCAACTAACAACAGGCAGTGAACAGCAAGAAGTATTCGCATATCTATCCATCCACACACGCCACCTACCAGTCGTCTGACGTGACCCAAGGTCTCTCCTGTCTTTATCCCTTGAGCACGCGGCCCTTGTAGTCCGTCATGTTGCCGTGGAAGCGCGCGACCTCCTGCTCGTGCACGACCCAAAGCTCGTCGCACACGCGGTTGACGAAGTGCTGGTCGTGCGAAACGATCACCACGCCGCCCTTGAACTCGCGCAGCGCCTCGATCAGCGCGTCAATCGTTTCTACAAAAATTAATCACAACATTGTCAGAAAATTCTCCGACAATTTCCACCACCAATTTCTTAAATTTATACAAAATCAAAGAAAACGTACCCATATCCAAGTGGTTCGTGGGCTCATCGAGCACGAGCACGTGCGGCAGGCGCCAGGTCATCATCGCAAAGCCCACGCGGGACTTTTGGCCACCGGAGAGCGTGCGCGTGGGCTTGATCGCGAGCTCGCCCGAGAGGTTGAAGCGGCCCAGGTGTGTGCGGAACTCGTCGCTCTCGTGGCCCGGGTAGATCATCTTCATGTTCTCGACGGCCGACTTGTGCAGGTCGAGGCCATCGATGTGGTGCTGCGAGAAGGTCGAGATACGCAGACGCGGGTTGAGCGTCACGCTGCCGTGGGTCGCGCGCAGTTTGCCGAGCATGACGTTGATGAGCGTCGACTTGCCCGAGCCGTTCACACCCAGGATACCGATGCGGCTCGACATGTCGATGCCCATGTGCACGTCCTTGAACAGGAACGGGCTCTGCTCCGAGTACCGGAAGGCCACGCCCTCGACGGCGATGATGGGCCGACCGAGCGGCTCGGGCGGCGGGAACGTCATCTTGAACGCGCGCTCGTCCTCGGGCTCGTCGATGAGCTCGTTGCGCAAAATCTTGTCGAGCGCCTTAACGCGCGACTGCACGAGCGGCGCCTTCTTGGCGTTCGCGCGGAAGCGATCGATGAAGTCCTGCATGTGCTTGATCTTCATCTGCTGCGCTTCATAGGCCTTGCGCTGCTGGCGCAGGTTCTCCTTCTGCGTCTTCTCGAACGTGTTGTAGTCGCCCTTGTAGTAGCTCAGCTTCTGCGACTGCAAGTAGACCGTGTCGGTCGTCACGGCGTTCAGAAAGTTGCGGTCGTGGGACACCACGATCATCGTCTTCTCGTACTTCTCCAGGTAGTGCTCGAGCCAGATCACGGCTTCCAGGTCCAAGTGGTTCGTCGGCTCATCGAGCAATAGCAGGTCGGGCGCCATGAACAGCGCACCAGCGAGTGCGGTTCGCATGCGCCAACCACCAGAGAGCGACTTGGCTGGGCCATCGACCACGTTGTCTGCGAACTGGAGGCCGTTCAAGATCGTGCGCGCGCGGGCCTCGGCCGTGTCCGAGTCGATGGCCTGCAGGCGGTCGTAAATCTGCTTGAGACGCGCCACGTGGTCCTCGCCCTTGAGCGCGAGCAGCTCCCTCTCTTCCTGCAGCAGGATCGTGCGCTCGTAGTCTGTCTCGAGCACGACCTCGAGCACGCTCTTGGTCTCGAGACTGAGCTTGGACGCAGACTCCTGCTCCACGAGTTGGATGCGCACGTGCTTGGGGAAGCCTTCGATCTCGTAGTGGCTGATGAAGCGTAACAGCGTGGTCTTGCCGGCCCCGTTCTTACCAATGAGCCCGTAGCGGTGGCCGTGGATGAGCTTGAGCGACGTGTCGGACAGCAGCGTCTTGCCCTTGAAGTTGATCGTGAGCCGCGGCACGTGGATGTCCTTCTCGCCGTTGTCCGTGGACAGGTCCGGCAGGTACCGCTTGTCCTCCCACTCGCGGTCGGCCTCGGCCTCGAGCGCGTCGCGATCCTCCGTGAGCTTGTCGATGCGCGTCTGCTTGCGCACCTGGCGCTGCGACTGCGTTGACTGCGCGGCCTCCATCTCGATGTTGGTGCGCTGGCGGATGCGGTCGAAGCCCCACATGCGCTCCATGAGCTCCTGCGTCTCGTCCACGCCCGTGTCCTGGCGCGCCTGCTCCTCGATGCTGTGCACGCTCGCGAGCTTGCGGATCTCGTCCGCGGGGGCCGTGAGCTTGCTGTCGGCGCCGCAGAGACCGGCCTTCGCGAGCGCCTGCGCCAGCTGCTTGCAGAGCGCCTGCGCCTTGTGCTCGTCGTCCGTGAACTCGGAGCTCAGCAGGAACGGCGCGACGCTCTCCTCGAGCGCGGCCGCGAGCGTGTCCACGTCCGCAGGGCGCTCCTCCACCTGCGCCGCCACGACGCTGCTCAGGTACTCGAGCAGGTAGTCGTCCAGCCCGCTCAGGGTGTGCGCCAGCGCGCGTGCCACCTCTTGCTCCATCGTAGTAGGTACGAAGAGCTTTGTTGCTTGAGAGCTTTTTTGCGTTATGGGCCTGACCACCCACTTGCGAGATCCCGTTTGTTAATGGCACAATAAAAAGGCCGTTTGTTAATGACACAATAAAAAGGTAATCGGGGGTTCTTTTGTGTGCAAGCATTGAATAAAAAGGTTTACTCTCCTGAGGAGAGTGGATGTGATAATAAAGCAGAAAGCGATCATGTGACGTGATGAAAATGCCAAATTCAAGTCGAATACGTTCAATGAAGGGAGACTTTTTGATACAAATACATTACGAAGACGCTCACCAACCTTCTTCTCTTCCTACTGCTAATGTTGCTTGCTATCGATCTCTAGACAACGTAGTTCTTGCCGGCGACCATTTTCTGCTTCTGGCGCATGGCTCCAGCCGATGGCATGGGGACCTTCGCTTGGCTCTTTGCCCACGAGTAGAACATCACGCCTGAGACCTGATGACACACAAGAGATCAGTCAGCTCATTGTAGGTACTCCTTTAGCCAGACAATCGACAACAGACGTACCACAATCAGGGTCGCGATGCCGCGCCGCGTGTCGAAGCACTGGGACTCCTGGTGGCTGCAGTAGAGCACGGAGCTGATCGCGAAAACGCACACGGCGCGCAGACTCTGCATGATGCCCGTGGTGACCGCCCCACTTGAACTGAGCATGAGAAAGTACGTGAGTCCGTGTGCGAGCTGCGAGAGCGTGTAGCCGACCAGCGCTGTCAGGATATTCTGCAGATGACAAGGAATTGTGTGAGCCACCACCACCAATTTCAACATTGTTGGGATATGTCGCGTACCGTGGTGTTGCCGTTGGCCTCAGCGATGGGCTTCGTCACGAGCTCATGCCACTCAGGGAGCACAAAGATGCTCTGGTAGACCGCGATGATCGTGACGCACGACACGCCGAGCTTCAGGCAGAGTTCCTTCGGCTCGGGGCGCTCGGGCAGCTTCAGCGTGTACTCTCCAGTCACTGTATCCACACACAGACAGACAACAGTGTTAACTTTTCGACCTTGGCATTCCGCACCAGGCTAGCTAGGGCTCACGCACCATAGTTGCCGCCGTAGAACGCGGCGCCGATGAGCGTATTAAAGCAGCCCATCATCACGACGTAGCTGTTGCCTGTGTGCGGTTAAGAAAGACATAACGTCAGTGGTCAATATAGTACGAGAGTACTAATTTATGTAATTTATGACTTACGGCCGCCATTGGAGCCACCCAGGGCGCTGAACGCGAGCCCGAAGGTCACGAGCGCGATGCCCATCCACTCCTCCTTGGACACGTGCTTCTTCAGGATGAAGCGCGACATGAGCGCTGACCAGCAGATCACTGACGAGTACACCACTACGTACGAGACACAATCAAACCCAACAGAGTTTAGCATCATCATCATAGAATATATATAAATATTGTCAGCCAGACGCACCTTGGTAGAGTCCGCTGCCAGCCATGGAGAGCCCAATGTTGGAGAAGATGCAGCCAGCAAAGTCGAGCACAACGGACACGAAGATGCAGAGCTGCACCTGCGAAAACGAAAAGTAGACCTTGGTGGGCGTCACCTGGATGTCCACATTCGAAGATTCAGCCAATGGGGCGTCTTCCAGGGACAGCTCCGCGATGGTCTGGCGGCGCGTGAGCTCCGTGCTGTCGGCCATCATCAGCGGCTGCGTCGTCCGCTCGGGTTCGTCTCCGTCCTCGCTCGCGGCGTCAAAGCCGCCAAAGTCCACGCTCTCAGGGCTGCTGCTCGTGGTCGTGGGCGTTGAAGAAGTGCTGCTGTTAAAACTGGTGCTACTGGTGTTGTTGTTGTTGGTCTTCTTCATGGGGATGAGGCCCACGAGCATGATGCCCAGGTAGTTGCACAGCGGCAGCAGCATCGCCTTCTGGTCTGTGTAATCGCGCAATAACAACAACAGCATCATTAATGAGAAACACGCGCCATTAATAAGCCAGCCAATGTACAAGAGCGGATTGTACCTCCGGCGCCCTGGTAGAAGACGTACTGCGCGGCGCACGTGGAGAAGACGCCCGTGAAGAGGAAGACCCCCTGCACTGCGTATTTGCGCACAGCGCTGCCCTTCGCGAGCGCCAGCAGCTGCGACGTGCGCGGCGGTGGTGGCGTCGCCATAGGCTCTGTGTTGGCCGTGGGCAGGTGTTGTTTCAGCAGCCCAGCGGCGTCGCTCTCGTTGTCGTCGTGCTCTCGAAACGCCGATGGCAGCATCATCTGGCTGTGGATGTGTGCGACGGAGTGCGAATCAGGCAATGGAGAGTGGACGGCGCGCAGGCGGATAGATGGATGAGCGTTGATGAACGAGCGCGTGACGTTGGACAGAGCGAAAATGAGTTTCAAGGATAACGATCACATGTGAAAAAGCCAGCTGCTGAACCAGTGTCCGTTCGAGGGCGAGTCACTTGCGTTGAGTATGTGGCGTGTCCCTTTTTGCATTCTCACATACAAAATCGCGATAAATTTTCTAGCTCGTCCAAAAAGTCCTGGCATACAAAAAAACAAGTCGACAAACAGTCGCATGAACCAGCACTGCTGTAGCAGCTTGGAGCTGCTGAAGAAGACTTGTTCGTGAAGGAAGCCACCAACTGCAATTAAAAGTGGAGACGCTGTGGTCAAGCGGAGGCAAGAAAGAAAAATCAGCCATGGAGGATTTGTACCTCACTGAGAAGGCCTCGTTTTCCTTTTCTCTACCCGCCCGCTCTGTACATGCTCCACGCGGGTGACAGGCTGAAGGCCCGTTCGAGGTGATCGCAACTCGCTTAGGGAAGCTATCACGGGCACCCGGAGTCAAGACAAGACAAGAAGTAGCTTGACAATAATCGAAGCAACACGGATCTCTTCAATCACTCTTCAGTTTCCCCCGTGATGTCACCTCTGCGTTGCTCTGCTTTTGTTTTTTGTGTTTTTATTCGCATTTAGGGTCGCTACATATCTTTCATTGTTCTCGTGATTGCATCACGCTGACGACGTCACATTACACGCACATAACTGGTCCCCTGCTTGGTTGTTTTCTTTTTCACTTGCTGCGCCGGCTCGTAAGTGGCAACACACATCTGTCGCTGGTTTAGTGGGCTGGGGCGTTGAGGATGGCCTCGAGCAGCGCGCGAAAGTCACCACTCGTCTCCCCGTGGACGCGGTCCTTGAGGTCCTTGCCGTACGCCTTCTTGTACGCCTCCTTAATCTGCGGCAGCACGATGTGGTATCGCACGACGGCGGAGCTCAGGCCCTCCTCGTCCGTGCCGAAGCCCTTCATCGTACCCTCAAAGTACTCGGCGAGCAGCTCGAGCGGCTCGAGCACTTGGCGCACGGCGAAGAGCAGCGCCTTCTCGGCGTCGCCGCCGAATTCCTTCTCCACGGCCTTGATGAGCGTGTAGTTGTACTTCTTGGCGTAGATCGCGTTGACGTTGCGCAGGTGCTCTGGCGGGCTCGTCACGATGATCTTGATGAACGCCTCCTCGTCCGTGCCGAACTTGCCCTGGCCCGCAGCGTAGAGCGCGTCGGCGTCCTGCTCGGCCTTCTCGGCGTTGTGGAACGCCGCGTTGAAGTCCACGAGTGCGCCCTGGAGCGACGCGAGCACGACCTTCTTGAAGTCCCCGCCCAGCTCGCTGTTGAGGCGCACGGAGAGGTCCTCATTGTAGATGTCGAAGTAGGTCTTCTTGAGGATGTTGATCTCCGTGTTGGTGCGACCCACGACAATCGGGAAGATGTACTTCTCGGTCGTGCCGGCGCCCTTGGTGGCCTGGTGCAGCAACTCGGCCTCGGCCTCCGGCAGCGGCGACGCGATGAGTGACAGCAGCTTGCCGAAGCTGCCCGACGTCTCGCTGTTCACGAGCGCCTTGAGCGACGTGCCGAAGAGCTGCTTGTAGCGCTCGCCGATGAGCGAGCGCTGGTCCGGCGACTTGTTGCCGAGCACGGTCGTGAGCAGCGCCTCGTCGGTGCCGAAGCCCTTGGTGGCCTCGTTGATCTGCTGCGCGGCGGCGTCGACCTCGGGCGGGAACGAGTTCTGAATGCCCTTGTACACGTTGTGCGCGGATGGCGGGTAGAGGTTCAGCATGATGGATGGGTGAAGAGAGGGGGGCGAAGACACTTGTGCGGTAGCAGGCGGATTCGAGAATGGCAGCCCCCTTCCTTCTCGTCCGTGGGTTCGCGTTTTTTGTTGTGAGGAGCTCTTTGAAGTGGATGTTTGTATAGGAATTTGTATGGTTGTATGGGAGTTTGTATGCTGCTGGAAGTGTGGTACAAACTAGATCCTCTGAGATTGGATAACCTCTTTGATGTTATGGACTGGATAACCTCGTTGATGTTATAATTATTTGACTCAGAGAAGATAGGTAAATGAATGTAAATCAGGTCCTGTATAAAAAATACCCCCTTGAATTCGTTTGCTGCTGACAAGCGAAAAATGGCGGGGTTCTGGAAGCAGCTGTTGCTGACGTGGCAAGCATTTTTTCCCACAAAATAAAATGATATTTTCAGCACAATGGGAATTAGTAATAAAGTGCATTTTGATGATATAAGAAGGTTCATTTGCTATCAATCCGGAGTAGGTATTACACATAAATATATTATAAAAAGGTATGTACACAATATAACAGGTATTTAGGTCGCAGCTGAAAAAAGCGTATCTTTTTGAGCTTGCTTTGTCACTTTGCATGTCACAAAGTGGATGGGGATGGCGAGCGGAGACGAGCGGATGGCGCTCCAAGTGGAAGGACCGTACGCAGGAGAGCGATCCGGGCAGCGTGCTGCTGCAGTGCGCCAAGAGCGGCGTGTGCGCAGAGCTCGACCAGCTGCTGCTCGCCTTTGACGCAGCGCTGCAGCTGCAACGCAGTGACAACAATGACAAGGACGATGAGAGCGTCGACATGAAACGCGCCGACTAGCTCCAGTTAACGCAGGGCCATACTGAGATGGTGCGTAAGCTGCTGCAGCTCGGCGCGGGCGAGGTCCACCTGAGCGGTGGGCGCAAGCAATACGCCAAGACGCCACTGCACGAGGCCACCACGAACGGCCACCTGGAGGTTTACAGGGCGCACGTGGACATTGGCTTCCTGGTCGACTGCCACACGACACGAGGACGCACTTCACTCATATACGCTGTGAAGGGTGGCCATGTGGACGTAGTCCGGTTCTTCGTCGAGCAATGCGGTGCGAACGTGAACGAGCAGAACGAGATGGACGTCACGCCATTGTATATTGCCAGTCAGGACGGGCTGGAAGCAATTGTGGAGCTGCTGGTGAAGAATGATGCAGACGTGAACCTGATCAACCGCATGCGTCACTCGCCACTTCATGAAGCCATTGCAGGCGGCCACTTGGCGGTTGCTGAGCTCCTGATGAACTATGGTGCAGACAAGCACGCCGTGGACGCCATGGGTGTGACGATCTGGCACGAAGCTACGGGCAATGGTGACGCTATTGGAGCTGCTCGTCAAGCACGACGTCTCGCTGCAGCGTGCTGATGGCCAAGGGGTGCAGGTGGACAACGTGATGGCGCGCTACCCGTTCCACTACGCGGCCGTGGAGGGCAAGACCGCGTTCATGCGCGCCATGCTGAAGCTCGTGGACGTGAACCTCGTGGACGCCGACGGGTGCTCAGCGATTTACTACGCGGCAGCCAACGGCCATGAGCAAGTGCTGCAAGTGCTGCTGGAGAACGGTGGCGACCCAAACGTCGCGTTGATCCACTGCACGCCACTGCACTGCGCGACCGAGTGGCGCCGTGTCGAGTGCGTTGCATTGCTGCTGGAACATGGTGCAGATACGAATGCGAAGGACAAGAGCGGCCTCACGCCGCTGGAGGCTACACGGGAAAAGGGCTTTGCGGAGATTGAGGACATGTTGCAGAACCGTAAATAAAGACCAGCAACAAGTTGCGTACAGACAAGCAAATGAAGTGACAAGAAGCATTACAACGCATAGGAACATGATGGAAAAAAAGACACAAGACTACCGATAATGAAAAGAAATGAAAATAAGTTTTAAAAAACTTACCGGGCCGGTCCACCTTGTTGTCCCTGTGTGGTGTATCGCGAGAGAAGATTACACGACACACAACTTGGGAGCTGGAACTCCCGCAAAGACCAACTTGATACTACTCCGTTTCACAAAAATGTGTGCATCCGCCCAAAAGCGGCTTTTCAAAATAATGTGTGCACGATCAAGATTGGCCATAATCAATTCATATAGCAGTATATTACTGGCAGATAATCATTGTTTTGTCCAATTAA
>JAASFY010000262.1:0-29096 GCA_023334035.1 Globisporangium okanoganense
CAAGACAGTCACAACAGTCTCAAGCACGACGAAGGCAACGAGACGCCCACGAGCGCCGCCGCACTCAATGAGCTCACGTTCAACTTCACGATGGAGGAGCTCGACGACATCCTCTTTACGACGGCCGAGCCGGAGCAGCAGGACGACGAGTTCTACGCCGCTGCCATGCAAGCGTTCGCGTTTTGAACACGTTCCAACTGGAAGTCAAACGACGCTTCGTGATTCGACGCACCCACGAACTCCACAACCCCAACGGCCGGTTGCCTCGCAATCCTCGTCGTGAGCACTCTCATGCCCACACAGGAAAATCCGTCGACCAAGCCAGCGGTTACCCAAGCGCCTAGAGCCCCTCGTCGCTCACTCAAAGCATGGAAGGGCCAGTCGACTGAATGCCTCACGGCTTTCCCTACCAGCAACCAACCGAGTGAGACGATGAGCCAGTGCCGGCATTCAAGTCGCCCAATTGAATCCGACAACGAGAGTAAATCGTTCCTGCCTCGGACGGTCATGGACGTGGACAGGTTACAATAGGGATCAGGCTAGAGGGCAGGCTAGGCCGCTGCTTTCCGTTGGCATGATATCAATATATTCCACATTACCGGTATTCACTAACAACTGACGAGCTGTGTACTTTGCACCGCCGCTTTGATCGACACGAGCGTCGGCCAGTGTAGCGCCCACGAGATGTCCTCCAAGCCCGAGCTGCTCGTCTCTGAAGAGGAGCTAGCCCAGGTTCAGCATCATGACCAGCAAGAGTCTGGGAGCCCCAGCGCTGCCCTCTTATTGCAAACCGAGCCAGTCCGAAACGTTAGCAGGGAGCTGCTGGGAAGACTCGGTCGCCAGGACACATTGAGCTCTGTTTCTAACAGCAGCTTTCTCGCTCATAGTCTTCCACTTTCGTGTCCAAAGCCTTCTTCTTGTCTTGGGTTTCTTGCGTTACTCCTGTGACTTAGCCCTCAGATCTCGCTGATGCGTCCGTACATTGGGTTCAAAGAGTCCAGTGGCGGAGTTGGCCTCAAGAGCGCATGCGTGTTAAGGGAGACGAGGCAACGTGTAACAAAGAGGAGATGGGTACCGCCACGTCAGCTCAGCAGATCCCACGTTTGACCGATGACATCAGGAATAAGATGTTGGTGGGTGTCTTGGGTTTTAGTTGCGCAACCTGCACTGTGGCATTGGAATCATGCCGCATGTCGCTCGATGGGAAAGAGAGCTTGCTTTTTGAGAGTTTTGAGAGAGACGCCAGGCAAGAAAGGTTCCGTTAAAAAACTCATTATCGAAAGAAAATCCTTTTTTTTTATTTTGTGTGAAATCCCAGTCGCTGGAGCCAACGGAGAGCTCTCTCTCTCTCTGGACTAAACTTACTGAAGCGTCTTCTGCTGTGTTCGCTCGCTCTCACTCGCCACCACCGTCAGAGAGTCGGGAATCAGGCGTCCGTCATTCAATTCGCCTCACTCGCCACCGTTTCTGTACCGAACACCTCACAGAGACCCATGCTTGGATACGGTGCATGAAATGCGTGGGCCCTGGAAAAAGCGAAGAGCTACAACTACAACTAGCTCCAGCTGACACCGACCGCCAGCCAGTCTAAATGATGTCGAAGACCTTCTTGAGGCGAATCACGAGCTGCCAGTCCTCCTTCTGCAGGTCCGTGCGGAAGTTTTCCTTGAGCGCGTCGATGCTCGCGCGCGTTAACCGCGACACGAGCTTGTGCTTGTGGTCGAACTGGCGGCCGTACGTGATGCTGCCTTCGTTGTCGATGCGCACGGCCACGGACGCGCCCTTCTTCGCGCGGTCCACCTCCTTGTGCTCGCGCTCGATCGAGCCAACTTTGCCAATATAGACGCCGCCGGCCATGGGCACCACGAGCGGCGTGCCAATCTTGAGAATGCCTTCCTCGATGTCCACGCCTAGGATGATCGGGTCCTTCTTGTTGAAGATGCAGTTCGGCAGGATCTTGAGCACGCACGGGAAGACCGCCACGTCCTCGAACTCCTCGCGCCGCGCTTCCCGGAAGTTGTCCATGTAGGCCGTGAACTGGTCGAAGAGGTGGTAGATGATGTCGGCCGTGAAGATGCGCACGCCGAGCTCCTGCGACAGCTCGGTCGCGTCGTTGTGGACCTTGACGTCGAACGCCAAGATCGTCGCGAACTCCTTCTGGTGCTCGAGCTGCACGGACGCGCGCATCACGTCCTTCTTGTGCACGGGCCCCAGGTTCACGCATGACACGGGAATCGGCGGGTCGCACGAGCGCAGGAACTCGAGCAGCGCCTCGAGCGCGCCCAGCGTCGACGCCTGCACCATCACGCCGCGCTTCGTGGCCTTGACCGAGTCCAAGATGCCCGTGAGGTCCGACATGACCGAGTCCTTGAGTTCCTCGACGTCGTCGTCGGGGCCGACGACGTGGATCTGCGTGCCGGCCACGGCCTTCTCGAGCCCGTGCGCGCAGATCTTGACGCCCATGGCCGCCTTCATCGTGTGGTGGTGGATGTACTCGCCCTTGATGCGGATCTCCTTCATCGGGTGCGGCGTCAGGATCGACCGGATCGTCGTCACAACGGGACCATCCAGCGTACACACGACAATGGTATCGCCTTCATGGAGCGTACCGTTGACCAAGATCGTATCAATGGTCGTACCGAGGCCTTCAATGACCTTGACTTCGAGCACCGTGCACTGGAGAATGTCGACGAACGCGAGACTCTTGGCCATGCGCTCCTGCGTCAAGCGCGTGATCATCATGAGCAGGTCCTGGATACCTTCCCCGGAGATGGCGCTCGTCGGGATGATCGAGATCGTGCGGCCGAGGTCCTTTTCGTTGCGCCAGTAGATCTGCGAGTTGAGCCCCTGCGCCGAGAACTCGACCATGATCTTGGCCGCGCGGTCCTCGAATTCGCGCACGACGTGCTCGTTCTGATGCTTGAGCGCCTCCTGGATCGGCATGTCCGTCATGGTCTTCCAGCCGTAGCAGCGATCGATCTTGTTGAGCGCGACCACGAACGGCGCCTTCTTCTGACGCAGCAGACGCAGCGACTCGAGCGTCTGCGGCTCGAGTCCGTGCATGATGTCGACCACCAAGATCGCAATGTCACAGAGCGACGAGCCGCGCGAGCGCAGGTTCGTGAACGACTCGTGGCCGGGCGTGTCGATCACGAGCACACCTGGGAGCTTGTACTCGAGCTTCATGGACTCGTTCAAGCGCGCAGTCTTCTGTTTAATGGCCTCGACCGGGAAGAACGTCGCACCGATCTGCTGCGTGATACCGCCGGCCTCACCGTCCTGCACCTTGGTCTTGCGGATGTTGTCCAACAGCTTGGTCTTACCAGTGTCGACGTGGCCCATGATACAACAGATCGGCGAGCGCAGGTTGTCAAGCGAGACGTTCGCGAGCGCCTTCTCTTCGCGCACGCGGCGGCGGTCTGCGGCCTCGCGCTTCTTGCGGTCGGCCTCCTGCTGCGCCTTGGAGCGGATGCGTTCCTGCTCGGCGTTGATGCGCGCCTGCTCCTCCTGCTCCTCCTGGCGCTTCTTGAGCGCGATGCCCTGTTGCACGAGGCGCTCCTGCTCCTTTTTCTGCTCGAGCAGGATCAGGTCCTCCACGTCCTCGTCACTTTCGTCACCACCGTCATTCGCGTTCGTGTTGAGTTTGTCCTCCAGTGACGCAACCACATCACTGCTCTCCCAGTCCTCGTCGTCCCACGCGTCTGGCGCCTCGGCCTCGGCGTCATCGTCAGCGTTCTCCCAGTCGTCCGCGACCTCCTCCTCGACGACCTCCTCCTGCTTGGGCTTCTTATTCTTTTTGTTGTTGTTCGAGTATACGACCTTCTTCTTCTCCTCGTCCTGCGCGGCGTCCGGCACGAGCCCCGCCTGCTGCAGCGCCTCGAGCGCGGCCTGGGCCTTGGCGACCTTGAGCTTCTGCGCCTTGGTCATATACGTGCCCTCCTTCTTCTGGCGCTCGACCTTGGCGGCCTTGGCCTCTTTCTTCTTGCGGCGGATCTCCTCCTGCACGGCCTCCTCGGCGGCGAGGCGCTCTTCCTCCTCGCGCTCGAGACGCTCCTGCTCCAAGCGTTCGCGTTCAATGCGCTCCTGCTCGGCGCGGAGTGCGGCCTGGCGCTCGGCCAGGACCTTGGCGGCGGCCGACATCGGCTTCTTAGACGCAGTCTCCGCGTCGGGCTTTTTCTCCGCCTCGGACTTCTTCTTGCCCTTGGGCTTCTTCTTTGCGTTCTTCTTGTCGCCTCCAGCGGTCGTGTCCACGCCCAGCGACGCGAGGTACGCGGCGGCCGCGGCATCCACGTCGCTCTTTTCCGTCGTCGCCTTGTCGCCCTCGTCCTTGGCGGCGACGGCGGCGGCTGGCGCGGCGTCCACAGCCGCAGTCTCTGGTTTGAACTCGTTCAGCAGGTCATCCCATTCGTCTGCGCCACCGGCAGCGGGCTTCTTGGCCGCAGTGGTCTTCTTCCCTTTCTTCGGCGGCATCTTGCGGCTGCTGGTGTTGTGATTGCTTCTCTTTGGCCCTTGGATTGTGCGAACGCTTTGTGGCGGAAAGTGATGAGTGGGTTGAGAGCCATCGAAACATTTTCGACGCGTTCAAAATGGAGAGCTCCCTGGTGTGAACCATAAAACGCCATAAAAGGAGCGGGATGTGTTTCTGACAGCGTCAACAATGTAAAAATGACACTGTCGATATCAACTGTAATGCAAAAATGACATACCCGATAAACAAGTGACAATAACTTTAGGGCTATGAACCTATTATTTCTTGTCACTCCAGATCCTCCAGGGCGTGGCGTACCTCCACGCCACGAACTCACCTCAAAATTTGTTCGCACTCACACAGTAAATCACAAGATGCCCGGGATGACTGCCTTGCGGCTCTTCGGGTACGTCTCCTTGAACTTGTCGAGGTACCACTGGTGGTTGCTCACGCCGCGCGGCACGAGGTTTGTCGCCGTGTAGAACGCGAAGGACCAGCCGGCGGGCGAGCCCGAGAGCACACTCCAGCCGCTCCACTCGAGCAGCTCACCAAAGTAGTTGGGCGCCGACACGTACTCAAACATGCCGCCGTGCGGGATCGCGTAGCCCGTGTCGCCGGGCTTGCGCAGGTTGATCACCACATGGTCCGAGTGCACGTTGATCACAAAGCCGACGACGAACATGACGACGCCGACGTAGAACGATGGCCGCGCGAACGGCTGGTCACTCGCATAGTCGCCGAACTGGCTCAGGTACCGGGCGTTCACGTACGCGTTGATCACGTTGTAGAAATCGCCCGCGAGCATGACGGTGAGCGGCATGCGCTTCTCCTTGCTCGTGCGGATTAGGAACGGGTACACGAACGCGCGGTAGAAGTAGTGCGTGCACCAGAGCGACGCGGCGAGCATGGGTGTCGTCGACGTGCGGTGTTCACCCAGCGAATACACGAGTGCAAACCAGAGTGCCGACGGCATCTCCATGAGCAGCCACCCGAGGCGCGTATTGACGGTCGGCCCCCATCCGGGGCGCGCGTGGCGTCCGTACGGGGCCTTGATCACGCTCGTCGCGACCAACGTGACGACGCCGAGCGCGAACACGCCGCGCACGAGCCATGCGTGCAGCTCGCGCTCGGTCCACTCGAGCGCTGGCGACGACATCAGGGATGACGAGATCTTCTTGCGCAAAATCAAAAATAGCTTGACAAGTGAAGGCCGTTCATCATTCGTATGGGACATGTGCACACAAGATAATCAAACGACACAAATGGATTCGTCACTGTCGAAAAGGACAAAAAGACACTGTCATCTCAAAACACGAGAATGGCAAGTTGAAGCGCATCGTGCGGCCGCAGAAGGAGTATCTGCTCAGGGCACAAGAGGACTTCGTGAACAAGTACATTGAGACGTTCCTCGAGCCCAAGAGCGTCTTTGCGCTTGAGAAAAACCACCGGTTAGTGCCGGTTCTCCCCGCATACCTGTACTTGAAACTGACCTGTGTCGGCCAAATTGTACGTCTGTAGGTGGCTCGTGGTGGATCTGTGTATGTGTGTGTGTTGTGTACCATGGCGTCGATGGAAATAATGTATCTGGTGTCGCCCACAGGAAGATCGAAAGGTTGCGTTTCACGGACAGACAGCCACAGAACGGATCCAAGCGATTGATCGCCATCAAAAGCAAGTGATGGTAGCACGAAGAAGCACAGCAACAGGGTATCCCCTCCACGGCTCCAGTGTGAGTCTGTGGCTGCTTCTTGTGCTATGTCTGCTGTGCGCATGCAGCAGCTCTACGAGTGTCGGTCCCTGATAGTTTGTCCTAAAAAGTGCACTAAAATGACCTAATTTCCCTAAAATAAACCTCGTATTTTCTATATAATCAGGTAGAATCGCTACAAAAATGTCCTAAAGTCACAGTGGGCGACTACAGAAGAAGCGGCATTTGAACGGAGGGAAAAATACAGTGTAGCATCAAATCTCGCTCTCTGATAGGGTTTCACACAACAGCGACTCGCGCACCTGCGTGGCGCAGGTGCTCATAGGGTTTCACACGCACTCACAAGGGGCGCGAAGCGCGGAGTCAGTTGTATTAGGGGATGGGAAAATTAGTCGAGTGTGGATGAAATGTGTGTGAAATGTCCTCAAATTGGCCTAATTTCACTGCCAAAATTGATAACGAGCTCAAGAAAGGACAAGTTTTTAGGACAAGTAGGTCATTTTAGAGCACTTTTTAGGACATATTAATCGGCACCCGAGTGTCGTGGTCGCGTCCCATGCACCCCAACCGGCGACTGGAGATGCAGCGACATCGTCGTCGACCTCAGCAGACCCGCAGCCGCCTTGGAAATTGAGATCGCGCCACTATCTCCACCAGATCTGCGCTTCGAGATCTTATTCCAGCTCGCGATGACACAGGGTCTCGACATGGAGCTCTCCGTGTCACGCCAAGAGCTCCGTGTCAAGAGCGTGCTGCAAAGCAGCAGCACAGCCTCACAACAGCCCCAAACGTGCACGACGTCAACGGAGACCAACAGCTCTAAGGCCATTAGCCCAACACTCGCAGTACAAGCGACGGACCGGCTCGTTCGCGCTGACGGCGTCAACATCTCGCTCAAGTCGTTTGAGAAAGTGCTGGACTCACCCGTAGGCAGCGTCATGCTGCTGCCACTGTTCAAATCCGTGCCTGACCAAGACGGCACCACCACCACCACCGCCACGAAAGTGCTCTCTGGCTTTGCTCGAATCGATATTTTTCAGCCGACAACATTAGAATTCAAGCCAACGACTGCAGATCGCGAGCGTGAGGTTCAAGAATACAAGGCTCATGTCGCCAAGCTGCATCTGGAAGATTTCGAGCGACAGCTCGCAGCTGCGAACAACAAGGAGGCGAGGGGCCAGGAGGTGAAAGACCGCTTGGCAGCTGATGAGAACGCGAAATTAGAACTTGAAGCACGTGAGAAGCTCGAGACTGAAGAGGCTGAGCGGCTGAGCATGACGCCGCACCATCGCGTGGGCGAGAAGCGCAGCAAGGGCGTCGAATTTTGCTACGAGGTCGAGTTTACAAGAGACGGCCCCATCGGCATCAAACTGGGATCTGCATACAACCGACAAGACGGTCGTGAGCTAGCTGGAGCCAGCACTAGGAGCCCACGCACTGGGCATCATCGCTTCACGTGACCAGCTCATCCATCTGAACGAGGTCAACACGACCGAGATGGGGCTGCACGCTCGTGTTTATGAGCGCGTCGACGAAGCCCTCAATTGGAATTGTGGATGCGTCTGTGGTGAACTTTGTCCAGAACTGGACACTCGCGTTCAGCCAGACGCAGGTGCTCAGTGGCTGGCACGTGCGAATCCATCTCGTGAACTGGAGCGTGATACCTGAGGTGGACGATTTGGGCCAGTCGAAGGAGATGAAATTGGTTCAGACCGACCCGTTCCTGGCCTGTCATCCGCTCTCCGAGGCTACAACAGCAGCAGCGTTTGTATCAGAGGTCATGCACGTCACGTATAGAGGCGAGTGTACTTTTGTGGACAAGGCTAAGCATATTCGCAAGGCGAATGGGAGTGCGCTGCTCGTGCTGAATAACGTCCAGGGCGAGGGGCGATTTCCCCCAGGCGTGCCGACCACAGGCACCGTCTCGCTGCCAGTGACCATGTAAGCTCTTTGTCTGTCCGTCTATGGCCTGAGATAACAACATCTTTATTGATTTGGTGAGCTTGATGTTCTCACAGGATCTCAAAGTTGGACGGAGAGGTCGTCATGCCGTCATGGAGCACGAGAGTCCAGGTACTTGGAGCCAAATTTTCTTGTTATAACTCCAGTGAGCTGACGATTTCTCTGCCTCAGTTGTCAGGATGTTTGAAGAAGACCCGAACCAACTGCCAGCGTTCGACGTCGATCCAACACCGCTGACAAACAAAGAGCTCACCAGCACTCGGGTGCGTTATGTGCTTTGCTTGCTTTATCACCGCATTGACAGCGAAATCACGGTCTATTGTCTGAATTATGTAATGGCAGAATGTGAAAAAAGCGGGGCGAAATATGTTTTTTAAAATGATTTCTAAACTAATCCAGGTCAATAGAAAAAATAGAAATGTCAATTTCTTAAGCCCCCAAAGCCGAAACGGAAGCAGAAAAGTGAAAGCGCCGAGACGACGAAAGTGAGCTCAAAGCGAGACAAGAGGAAGCAAGAGATGAACCCCAAGGTGCTCGTGGGCGTGCTCTGCGCCGCGCTGTGCGAGATGGCGACGGCTGCGACGCTCTACCCGCACGTGCCGCTGGTGATGTGGTCGCAACGCTCGTAAGTGAACAAACACACGAAAGAGAGCGAGCGCGAAGAGATCTTTCGGCGTCCGTCAGGAAGGGATGCGTCTGGCGTTGCTATGGTGAACTGACTGTCCCTCTTGCTGCGTGATTGTGTTATGCGGCTGTCAATAGAACGTTTCAAAGCCCAGAGGCGTATCTGAGCTCGGTGCTGGACGAAAGCGCGGTCGCGTCGACGCTGCAGCGCGCGATCTCCGAGAACCAGGTGCGAGATCTTTTGAGCACTATTGGGGGTATTATGCGTGCCTTTGCTCACGTGTGCACATGCACGTGACGACGGATGGTATAATAGGGGACGGACAAGTCGGAGCTCTTTGCGGTGTTTTTGCCTGCCAAGCTCCACACGGAGGACGTAGCCAAGTTCAGCCCCGACAAGACCGGCTCGTTCGTGCAGGGCGCAGTGGAGACTGCGGTGTCGTCCACTGTGGTCCCTCACACCACGCGCGCGTCTTCGTTGACGCATGCGCTGAACATCAACCTGGTTGCGTTCAAAGAGATCCCTGTGGAGAAGCTTGAGGTTCGTGCGGCTCGCCTTCATATATTTGGTTTGGTTCACCATTAATAAATAGCAGTGCTCACTAAAATTATCATGAATGCAGGCATTCCTGGCGGATAGCGAAGGTAAATCGTTTGCGTCCAACGGCAAGACCGAGCTGCTGGTCGTACGCATTGGGAGCGAATACACGCTGCCGGAGACCGACGCGCTGATCAAAGCTGCGTCTAAATTGCTGTCCACCGCCACGAAGGGCGCGGTCGACTTTGCGCTCACGGGGGATGCGGCGGAGTCGAAGCAGATTGCCGGCCGCCGACTCGCGTCGAACTCGACCACGACTGCGATCGTCTGCGAGACGGGCCTCGTGCTCGGGTTCAAGGGCGGCAAGGCGTTCTGCTTCTCGCACTACGTGCACATGACCCCCGACATTCTCACGGGCCTGCTCTTCGGCTTCTTCTTCGTCTTCCTCGCGTATGTCGGACTGAGCATGCTGACTGCGATCCAGACGCCGATGCGGTACCCGCACACGGGCCCTCCGCGCGGCAAGGAGTTCTAGTTGGAGTTGTGAGCAACTGGTGGCGATAGGAAGGGGGAGCGACAGCAGGAGTGGGTCAATGATGACAGTACGCTCTTCATGATTTGCATGTGCTTTATAAATCTTGACAACAGAGCCAGAGAGTGTCTCGTTCATTTTAAATCGTCTCTATTTCGCTCTAATATTCTACACGACATGCACTCTCTACGGCGCCTTCGTGAGCACGCGGATGTTGAGCGAGCAGCCGTTGCACGGTACCACATCGACACCGTCGAGCAGCTCATCTTCGGTCACTTCGTACACGTCTCCACAGCGGCACTGGTGCGAATAGATCACCTCGTCTTCCTCGTCGTCGTCGTTCTCCACTGGCAACACCTCTCTCGTCATTTCGTCCACAGAGACAACGTCTGCGATGCGCACATCCTCTCCATCGCGCTTGCGTACAATCGCGTCTCTCACCAGCTTGGCGTCATATTGCGCACGCCGTGCTGGGTCGCGCAGCGTCTCGTAGGCTTCTTGGATGCGCAAGAACGCAACGTCCGCATCGCCAGTCAGCGGCTCTTGAGCGGCATCATGAAGAGGCTCAACAGCTGTGGGTGCGGTGACTCCGGCACGCTTGTCTGGATGGTGCTGGCGCGCGGCACGGTGGTATGCGCGGCGGATCTCCTCGGGCGAGCTCTGCGAATGCACGTCGAGCGCGTTGTAGAGCGAAGAAGCCATTGCTCTTTCTGATCCAGTTGTTTGTAGTGCCAAGCAAAGAACCTTTATAACTTTATAAAGAGGTGCTTTTTAAACAGGGATCATCATTCCTCATTCGGCTGACAAAAGGAAAGGAAAGCGCGCGCAAAAGGCAACTTCGAGTGCGGAATCGGACGACGACAGCTCTCGCTCTCATGTTCGCTGATGGCGTCTATGAGCATGCAGAGGCTCGAAGACGGACGCTCATATCAGCTATGCTACCAGCCCATAAGGCGCTCTGTGTGCGCGCGTGTTTGTGCTGGTGAGTGAGCATGGAGACGCGAGCAAGTGAGCGAGCGCTCGACGATTGGTCGTTTCAGAAGCGCAGCAGACGTCCAAAAGCAGAAAATAGACGCTGCTGCAGCGACCGTCAGCTCCAACTCCGTTCAACTTTACGGCGGATAGAACCGACAGCTTTAGTGGTCATTACGATTGCATGCGCTTTGGACGACCGTCCCCAGAGGCAATCAATTGGCAGGGCGGACACGCACGTGCGGATCTCTCCCAGTACTTTGAGCGAGAACGTATCGACCGCTTCCAACGAGTTCGAGCGCCGCACGAGTGAAAAAGCATGCAGCCTTGCGAGCACCCCTGTCTCCTCAGATAAGCGCAAGATTGATTGATCGTCCATTCGACCCCTCTCCGTCTGGTGCCGCTCACGTTTGCTATCAAGCAGAGCAGATTGGCGTGCTGGTAGCCACTAAATGCATCTTCTACGGCGGCGATCCGGCTCGGGCGCCAGCTTTCGCGAGACGTTCCGCAACCGGAAACGATCAGGGTCCGCCGAGTTTCTCTTTGCGGAGGTCCGCAATGCGTACGACCCGAACTCGCGCTTCATCACGACGTGGCAGCAGCTCATCCTCGTGTGCATCCTCTTCGAAATCATACTCGTACTGTACATGGCGACGTTCAACACCGACAGCGCGCCGTCGCTCGTGCGGTTCGAGCTCGTGGGGATGTACTTGTGTGAACTAGTCTTCTGCGCGGACATATACGTGCAGCTCAACACGGGTTACTACGAAGACGGCAATGTACTGCGTGACACACGGAAGTCGCGTATCAAGTACCTCAAGTCGTCCGGGTTTGTGATGGATCTGCTCGCTCTGCCGCCACTCTCGCTGCTGCCCGTGCACATGCATCACTCTGTCGTGTTTCTCGAGTTCCACAAGTTCATCCGCGTGCGCCGACTGCCTCAGCTCATCTCAAACCTTGACAACATCTATGCGCGCTACTTCGTGCCACTCAAGCTCATCAAGGTGCTCGGGATCACTCTGCTGGCGTCACATTTTGTCGCGTGCGGGCGGTTTTCGTTCGGTTACGACACGCACCACCATGATCATTGGCTCCCGGAGGTTCCAGAACACGAGCAAAGCGAACGCAGCAAGTATCTGATGTCGCTCTTTTGGGCGTTTGGATTGCTGACTGGACTATTGGAAGGTGAGCTGCCGCACACGAATGCAGAGTTCGCGTTTACGATCTTCGTGGGACTCTGCGGATTCTCCATGTTCACGTACCTGTGCGCGACTTTCTTCATGCTGTCCAAGTGCGAGAGCGGTGACTCGGAGACAGCGGAAGCGCGCGTGAACCAGTTCAAGCACATTCTAGCCTTCCATCGCGTTCCAGATAAATTACAAGCGCAAGCCGTCGAGTACTTGAAGCAGTATTACACCCAGGCAGAGGCGAATGATCGCGAGGCTGCGAGACTATTGTGTCCGTCGATCTCCAGCGACATTCAAATCGAGCTGCTGCAGGATACGGTCGCTCAGATTCCAGTGTTCGAAGGCTGTGATACGCACTTCATCAAGGCCGTGACGAGTTTGCTGGAGTTGATTTCGTGCCCCGCTCACTTCGTGCTCTTTCGAGCGGGCGACCACGGCGATGCAATGTACGTCGTAAACTCAGGCGTCCTCTACACTGTGGTGAATGGAGTCAAAGTTCGTGAGCTGCGCAAAGGAAGCTTCTTCGGAGAGGTCGCGGTGCTGGCCAAGCTGCCCCGATCGGCGACCATGATGACGACCACGTACAGCACGCTGTATCGACTTTCGCGCTTCCACGTCGACAAACTCCTGGAAGGGTATCCACGATATGCTCGCCTCATCTCTCAAACGGTCGACAAGATGCTGAAGAAGGCGAATACGAGAGACGAAGACAAGATCAGCGAAATAGCAAGCGCGGGAGTGGTTCCGGCTTTGAAGAAGAAGAAGCGATCCATACTCTTGCAGGTCATCGCGCTAAAAACAGAGCAATCCGTCTGGCGGAGCAAGCGAAGTGCTTCGTCTGTGACACCTGATGGTCTTGGATCGCCATTAAGCAGCGCGCGTTCAGATGCATCATCAACCAAGAGAGGAGAGCCTGACGAGAGAGTGATTTCAAGTGATTTGCCATCTCCTGCAGAATCTAAGATCCACCTTGAGGATTCTAACATCGCCGTGGCATCGATCAAGGAGAATGGGGTCAACTCATCCAGCGTCGCTGATCATGTGGGGCCGTCAGCTTCATTATCAGGATCTCGTCCCCAATTACATAAAGTGCACCCCACCTCGGACGCTCGCATTCCACCGCAACGAGCAACTATGACCAAGTCTCCTTCGCCACTTTTTGGAAGCAACTCGCTCTTTCGTGACAGCAAAAGGAAGCTGGAGCTGTTCCGAGGAAGCTTCTTTCGCAAAGGCAAAGTCGGTCCAGATGACGGAAAACCGCAGGACGTGATCCGAGGATTCTACGACCAGCTCCCTCAAACTGCTCCACCGCCACCGCCAAGTAAGCACTGGTGGGCGAACCTGCTGCTGAAGAAGTGCATCGATGGTGAATCTCGAGTGCGTATGGTGTGGCTTCTGTGTCTGCAGCTAGCTCTGTGCTACAACTGGATCACGATCCCTCTCCAACTTGCGTTCCCGCTTCTCGATGACCACATTCTGACAATCGCGGTCTTGAACGTTGTGGCCGACATGCTCTTCTGGATCGACATTTACCTGAACTTCAACCTCTCCTACTCGCTCAACTCGGAGAAAATCTTTGAACCTGTACGCAGCGCCAGACGGTATTTCAAGAGCTGGGACTTTGCCATGGACTTGTGCTGTAATTGGCCGTGCGGAATGTTTGATCCCTCGCGATTCAACTCGGCAGCGATTCGACTTCCACGGCTGCTGCGCGTGTGGCGGCTGAAAGGGCATTTCTCCGAAGTGGAGAACTACACGCTCATGAACAGTCGAAAACGGCTCCTCTTCTTCGGGCTGATCCTGATCATGCTGTACCACGTCGTTGCGTGTTTGCACTTTAGCATCACGCACTGGGAAGGCTTTAGCCACCACGAAGAAGCCTGGATACCGTCGGACGACCTCTTCATGCGGCAGATCAACTCGACACAATTCATGGACATCCACGGCGACATCTACAATGCAGACGACCCGAAGGTCGTTGGAATCGGGGCGATGCAGTACTTTCGGTCGCTCTACTATGCAGCGAACGTTCTCGCCGCGCTCGGGAAAACCATCGAGCCTGACAGCGACAGACAGTATGCAGTCGCTCTTGGATTCATGCTCAGCGGCTTCTTGATCACCGCGATTGTGGTCGACAATGTTCAGCAGCGATTCACGGCGTCAGCGTTCGAACAGAAGGAATTCTTTGCGACCCGCACGCGCATCCAGCTATTCCTCAAGCGTCAAAACACACCGCTGACAATCCATCAGCGCGTGAACTCGTTTCTGGATTACTGGTGGTCGTCTCATCGAGGCGCTATCATTCAGGAGCTCCTAGAAGAGCTGCCAACAGCGATCAAGCACGACATTGTGAAGAGCATTTGCACCCCAGCTGTGGAATCACTCGCGCTACTTCGTGTGGACGATCCATTTCGAAGCTTCACCTCCAAAGAAATCCCAGAGGAAGTACGCTCGCAGCTCGAGTCAATCCTGCTTGATAATCTTCGCTTCGTTCTGTACGGTCAAGGAGAGATCATCTACCGGTTGGGCGATTATGCTAGCGGGCTGTACTTTGTGCTAGAAGGACGTGTTTCCGTCATGCCGGATGGTGGATTCCCGTATACCGTCCCCCTCGGCGGGTTCTTTGGCACATCAGCACTGCATTTGCACGAAGTCGGCAAAGAGAAGCCGGTGGAAGGCAGCGGCGGAACGATGGCAGTCGGGTACTCGGAGCACGTGACTGCAGTGAGCGGTTGCATCGTCGTGTATGTATCGCGAGAGCACTTGGTCGCGATGGCGGAGGTGTTCCCGTCGCTTTCCATGTCGCTTTACACACTCGAGCGAAAGCTTCAGAACTCCAAGGTCTCCCGCACGTGCGAGCTGGATTCGATTCGTCCAGGACCTCCCGTCCGTTCTCCAACGCTACAGCGAGCACTACTCGGTGTTCACGCTCCACAGGGATCACTGATCAGGATCTGGTGCAGACGCGGAACGGATTTTCTCTGGCGAAACCAGACGAGCTTCGACCCGGACTCCAAGCTTATCGGCTTCTGGGAGACGTGGATCTTCTTTGCGATGACGACTCAGTGGCTACTCGTGATTTACCACATCTGCTTCGGCACTCACGCGGTGGAAAGCCCCGTTTCGTCCTCGTATGTGAGCTCAGACACAGTCACAATCATACTGGAGAGCTGTTTCGTGATCGACATGTACCTCCAGTCGCGCCTCGGATACTACGAGTATGGCAACAAGGTGATGGACATTCGCACGATCAAGCCGCACTATTTTCGCTCGACACACTTCCTCGTGGATATGGTTGCCATTATCCCGCTGTTCGTGCTCAACTGGCTTAAACAAGACGTGGGAGGTCGCGTCGAACTACTGAACGTCAACAAGCTGATCCGTATTTACAAAGCCCCAGGTCACCTCAAATCGTTCGAGGGCAAGTACGTGAAGTTAGCGAGAGAGCTGCGGCTCTTCAAGCTCGTGTACTACACGTTCCTGGCATCGCACCTCTTCGGGTGCATCTGGTTTGACTTCGCAGCGAATTCGTCCGGACTCCACTCATCGTTCGACTCGCATAAGCATTCCAACGGGACGTCACACTTTGGAGAAAACGCGTGGCTACCAGACGAGCTGCTTGAAGGTGGCAGCCGAAGTCTGCAGTACTTTGGCTCGATATTTTGGTCGTTTGGCCTCATGTCGGCGTCAAACACCGGCGAACTACCGAAAACCGTGGCGCAGTGTCTCTTCAGCGTCGTGACAATGACAGGAGGGTTCTTCTTGTTTGCGTACGTGGTCGGCAATTTCTTGGACGTGATCGAGCTCGAGGACTCCGAGAATCGCGAGTTTGTCGCCACGCTGAGCTCACTGCGCCACCTGCTGGCGCATTTCAAGCTTCCGCAGGAGATCCAGGAGAAGTTCAAGACGTACTTTTTCTTCAAGCGGTTCCACTCGATCACGCAGGAGCATTTGCTCGAACGCGTGCTGCCACCGTCGCTGCTGGTCGACATTCGCATGTTTCAGCTGCACCCGATGATCATCAAAGTGGCGTTCCTCGCTGGCATGGAAGACTCGGTGACGCGGATGCTCGTGTCTCTCTTCACGCAGATTCTGTACGTCAAGGACGAGTACATTTGCCGCTTTGGCGAAGAAGGCAGCGAGATGTTCTTCATCTTCACTGGCACGCTTGACATCTTGATCCCTGCAGCTCTCCTCACAGGAGCTCCAGCACCTCCAGCACCAGCAGCTGCCGCTGCCACCGCGGCACCACCTCAGCGACGGACAAGCATCTCTGGGAGCAACACCCCTGGATTGCAGAAAGTAAACGAAATCACAGCAGGGAGCTACTTTGGTGAGGCGGCTCTGTTTACGAATGCTCCTCGAAACGCATTCGTGAAGGCCAAGACCTCCTGCATCCTGTATCGACTCTCCCGACAATCTCTCGAGTTGGTGTTTGATCGGTACCCAGAGTGGAAGAAAAAGGTTTTGCGAATTGTCAAGATCCAGCAGGAGCAGCAACGGCTGACCCGCCAGGCCACCGAAGTGCAGCAAGATAGCGAGGCTGGAGGCGGCACACGTCGCCGAGGCTTGAAGCGGAATCTGTCGCGAATGGATGTGCTCAACTCGCGCGCAGAAGGCATCGAAGAGCTCCTCTTGGCCCACACGCGTGGAGATAAGAAAAAGTCGCTTACGTTCTCCATCAGGCAGGCGCTGCAGAAGTACAACTTGTTGCAGTGGTTGCACGATGCAGCCGCGCCTGCGATAACAAAAGTTCGAGGTCTGGTCGCCTTGCTGGTCAATGGCGCGGAGATTCAAAGCCGCTTCTACATTCTGTGGGTGCGCCTGACCTCAGTCTGCGCAGTGTTCATCGCTGTGTTTGTTCCCTATCGTGTTGCGTACGACTCTTTGGATCGGTGGAACGGCATCCCCATCTTGCTGCGCGTCGTTGAATGCCTGTGCGAGTTCGTGCTTTGGTGGGACATCTGGTTCAACTTCCGCGTCCGAGCGAACCAGGCAGCCATGGAGCTCTACGAGCAAGACCATCTACTGGCCTACAAGCGCGAGCGCTTGCTCTGGGATCTCGCGGCGGCTTTCCCGCTCGACCATTTCATCGGCGGCTTTGTGTTCAAGAAGGAGAACATGGTTCTGAAGAGGTGGCTGCGGCTAAATCGGTGCTTGAAGATGAAGAACTTTGTCTACTACCGGAACGAGATCAAGCGACGAAGTGTGTCATTCGAGATCGACCGAGTCAAGACCCTCTGGCTGCTGTACTGCATCGGGATCTTCTGGACGTCGTGTGCGTATTTCGCGGTCGCCATGCACGATGGCTTTGGCACCGAGTGGCAGGCGTGGCTCCCCGCGGAAGAGCTCGCTGTGAACGACCCGGAGCCAGATGTGCTGATGCTTCGCCTATTCCGGGGCCTCGCGTTCGCGACAACCGCGTTTGTGAAAAAGGGCAGGACGTTCCGTCCGACCAACACGCTGGACTTTGCGTTCAGCATCCTCATCAGCTTCGTAGGACAGCTTATCATGGCGTCAATGATCGGCGAGATGGCGAACGTGTTCATCCTGTACATTGACAACGAAGTGCGCTTCCGGAAGAACCACATCACGGCCGAGCACTACCTGGCGCGCTGGAAGGTCAGCAATGCGCTCAAGCTACGCGCGAATGCGTTCCTGTCGTCCTGGTGGTCGTCGTACGCGGGGGTGGACTACCAGAGGGTGTTTGACGACTTGCCGCGGAGCGTGCGCACCGAAGGCGTGTTGCACATCGCCGAGAAGCCGCTGGTGCTGCTGATGGAGCGCGTGTTTCGACCACTGGCTCGTGGCGCTGGGAAGGAGGACAATAGTGGCGCGGTGGCGCAGAATTTGATGCACTCGATTGCGCAGAACCTGCGCTTTGAAGGGTACCCGCGCGGCGAGAACGTGATCGTGGAAGGGAGCGTGTGCAAGGCCATGTACTTTGTCGTGCGTGGCTACTTGTTCTCTATGAGCGCGTCCAACCCGTCGCTGTACCACGCGAGTCGCTTCCGCATGGGTGACTACTTTGGCGAGAACGGCATCCTGGGCCACTCGGTGAGTCTCATGACGGTCACGAGTATCCGCGCGAGCGACCTGTTCGCGCTAGACTCGGAGCGGCTGCTGGAGATTATCAAGGCCCACTCGTACTTCCAGCTCGTGTTTAAGCTCGCGCAGGACGTTGTGCGCCAGAAGAAGAGCGTGAGCGAGTACCTGGCGGATGTGCAGATGGGGACCGAGAAGAGCCCGAGTGCGGAGAAGACCCAGAGCAGTCGGCGCATCTCGGCGCCAGTGGTCGGCGTCCGCCAGCAAGCGCTTTCGAGAGACGACAGTGGCACTGTCATCCAAAAGCCCAGCGACACGACGCATAATAAGAGCAACACGTCGGCACGCATCAGCACGTTCGAGGCGCATCTGAGCAAACTGCTGCGCGTAAACAACGAGAGCGCGTGGGACAGCGCGTTCCGGCTCTTCGTGGAGATGATCTTGCCCAACGGGACGTTGAATGACCTCGACGGGAAGCCAAAGTACCTGGCCGAGCGGGAGAATGGTGCGCACACCACAGCAAGTGACCCAGACTCGTCGTTCAGCAGTCGCACACGTCGAGCGCAGTCGATCGCAACCGCGGGCTTAGGCAACAGCATGGTCACGTCGGGCAGCAGAGCGCTAGATTCGAGTTCACCACAGTCGAACAGCGCTGCAGAGAGCGTCGTGGACGCCGGCGACGTGAGCCCCCGGTCAAGCAGTTCAGGCTCAGCTACTGGCAGCAGGGAGCCGTACACGGCTGTTGACGAGAGAGAGCCGACGCCCAGTGAACCAACTGCGGGCGACGTCGCTCTCGCAGAAGCTCGGAAGGCGCGACTGCGCGTCGCCACGCTGCGTCTCCAGAAGGTGATGTACGCCGGCGGGAACCGGCACGAGCTGCTGCGCGAGGCCAACGTCGTGGAGGAAGACAGCGGCGAGGACGAAGAGGACGAAGATGAAGCAGAAGGCGATGGTGATGCTGATGGAGAACGGGAGAAGACTGGCATGTAGACGCCCAGGTACACCACTGTTTATTGGCTTGTGGGATAATAAATACGTGAGGCTACTACTTCACAGATAGATAGATAGATAGATAGATACTGTTGATACCCATTGCTAATCGTCGGCCTCCAGCATGCCCTCGACGCGGATGAGGATCTTGGTGAGGATCTGCAGCTTGGCCTCGAGCCGCTGCTCGGTCTCCAGCAGCCGCTCCTCCCACGCGTGCTGCACGTCCATCATGCGCAGCCAGAAGACCTCACTGTCGACTGGCGGCGCGTGGTACTGGCTCGCAGACGACGGCGTCAATGGAGTCGTCTCATGTGGGGCCACGTGGTCAGAACGATGTCGATCATGATGGGGATCGGTAGTGTCAAGACCTCCAGGAAGCGACGAACCCTCAACAGGCTCGGAATGCGTTGAGCCAGCGTGCCGAGTCATCACAGTGTCTGATCTGATGTCTCGCTGGAGCAGCACGGTGCCTGGTCCTGCCACCGATGAGGACGATTCGGATAGAATGGACGATGTCCAGGACGACGACGAGAACGCGGTGCTCCTGCGTACAACGTCCTCCTGGCTCGCCGCTTTCAGAAATGGTCCAACCACTGGTCGTGGCATCGCACTCGATGTGCTTGAGCGACGCGGTGAATGCAGTGCGGGGCTGTGGTGGTACATTCGCAGTGGTGATTGTTGACGCGATTGTATAGACGAACCGAGTGTCCACGTAGACGCAAGTCCTCCTGGTGTGTCTCCATGAGTTGGACGCGTCCCTCGTAGCGCCACCTCTGGTCCAGAGCCCGCGCCATCATTGCCACCGCCGCCGCCACCGTGGTGGTTGTTCATCATGAAGCGGTTCTGTAAAATCTCGAGGTCGACGCGGAACTTGGCGAGCTCCTCGTCCTCGAGCATGCCGTTGTTGTCCTCGTCGTAGACGTTGATAACGGCGTCGACGTCCAGGTGGATGTCCTCGGTCACGGCGTGGAAGCGCTCGAGGATCGCCTCGATCTCGTTCCGGCAGAGCATGCGCTTGCCCTTGAGGTAGTCCACGTTGGACTTCATCGTCTGCTGCATCACGCTCTTCATGACCTTCTGGAAGTTGGTGCCGATGACCGTGATGGGCAGCGCGAGCACGAGCATGCCCGTGAGCACGCTCGCGCAGCCCACGACCTTGCCCAGGAGCGTCACGGGCGTCATGTCGCCGTACCCGACCGTCGACATGGTCACGATGCACCACCAGAACGACGACGCGATGCTCTTGTACGGATTCGGGTCCACGCAGATGCAACTGGTCGGCGACACCGCTCGTGCAGCCGCGGCCCCAGCGATCGATGAGGCGAACACGGGCGGGACCGTGTCGCTGCTGCTGCAGTCGCCGACCCAGCCACCGGTGCGGCAGCCGTCGCGCGTGTACTCGGCAAAGTAGATCATGCTCGAGAAGACGATCATGGCGATGGCCATGAGGAAGATGAGCATCGACAGCGCTTTCATGCTGATCGCGATCGCCTGCACGAACACCTGGATCGCCGACGAGTAGCGCGACATCTTGAGCACGCGCGCCACGCGCGTGAGTCGCACGATCCGGATCGCGCCGAACGTGCCGGCGTTGTCCACCTGGAGGATCCGCTCCAGGTAGAACGGGAAGATGGCTGAGATGTCGATCCAGTTGGCGTAGTCTGCATGGCAAGAGAGAGAGAGGCAGAGTGAGCCAACGAAGAGCTACGCATAAGGAGAATGGCCAGAACTCACTCTTGAAGAACGCGGTTCGGCTCGGACACGCGAGCATGCGTAGCAGCAGCTCGATGGAGAAGATCCCGGCGCAGATCATCTCAATGAGATCCAGTTCGCTCGCGTACATGGCGAGTCCGTCCTCGGTCTGCGCGATGAACACGACCGTGGACACGGTCACGAAGCCGAAGATGAAGACCGAGAGGTAATGCGCCGTCTGCGAGGACTGCGGGTCGTCTAGCAGCAGCCACAGCCGCTGCCTTCTCGTGGTGGCTGCCACTTCGTCCGCGTCGCTCGCGTCGGCTGCGGACCGCATTTTCGAGCCCTGGCGATGCAGCTGGGCGACTTTCGAGCCTCTCGGGAAGCGTTCTTCGACCCTCGGCTCGTCGTCTTTGGCAAGTGTGGCCCCCTCGGCGTGCTCGGGCACGGGCACGGGCGCCACGGACGAGGTCGACTTTTTGCTGCTCGACCGCTTGAGCGAGCTGCGATGGAAGGACGAGAAGCTCGAGCGCACGCGCGATAGGTGGCTGCTGCGCAGCGCCGACGAACGCTTCACCTCGCGCTCGATCACCTGCGAGAGCTTGAGCGCCGTGTCCGAGAGCTCGGGAGGCATCGTCATCGCCCTGTGCGAGTGGAATAAACGCAACGAATGCCGCTGTCGAACTGACGCTGTCAAGCAGTGTCCATACGACAAGTCGCGGGGCTCATCTAAACATAGACGCGCTGCTGTTACTGTTTTTATTCTGCTGATGCGAGTCGCTCACTCGCCATGAATCTATTCTTAGCCCACCAAGCAGCGCACTCTGAAATGCATCACCCAGAGCTGCGAGTAGTCGGACGGACACTCATAACGACTCCGCACTGTTCGCCTGTCTAACTCACTGGTCTTTGTCCGCCTTGCTCATCTCAGCGGTAGCTGCTGCTTCGGCTCGAGCCTGAGTCGCGCGCTGGGCCGCGGCCTTGACGGCTTCGCGCTTGGCCGCGCGGTCGGTGAGCGCCGCGAGCTCCTCCTTCTCCTTCTTCCAGGCAGCGTACGACTTGGCGACGTAGTCGAATGGCAGCGTCTCGAGCGTGCGCATCCACTTGGCGTACGTGCGCGTGGCCTCTTCGTGCTTGATGATGTGGTCAAAGATGTAGTCGCGCTTGAACTGCTCCACGGCGGCGGCCACCTGCTCGTCTTCCAGGTCCAGCGGCGGGTGGGATGTTTGGATCGAGTCCTGCATCTTAAGGTTGTAGATCTTGAAGTGCGCCTGTGCGAGGTAGAGCCCGACGCTCGGCGCCTTGGGCAGGTCCATCTTGTCCAAGTGCGTCGCTCTGTCGATAATCCCAATGTCCGTAAGCCCCGCGACGACCTCCACGGCCGCGCCGATCATCTTGCGGATGTGGTGCAGCAGGAAGCTCTGGCCAATCACGCGCAGGCGGATCCACTCCATGTTGTTCTCGACAAAGGGCTTCTCGGCCGCAAAGGACGTGATGTAGCGGTTGCACTTGGGGCTCGTGGGCTCGAGCTTGGACGTGAAGTTGTGGAAGTTGTGCGTGCCTTCGTACTCGCGCAGCACCTTGTTGAGCAGCGCGTGGGTCTCGTCGTCCATGCGGAACTCCTGGTGCTGCTTGAGCGTCTCGGGCGTGATCTCGATCTCCGTGTTGATTTCTTCTTCCGTATCGTGCAGGTTCGCTGGCCACTTGCCACCGGAAGGCGGTGGGTTAGCCGCAGAACGGCTGCGCTTCCCAAAGATGAACGTTGGCGCCAGGTACTCGTACGTGCGCTGGTCGCAGGCCAGCTTCGCGTTAAAGTTCTTCGTGACCGTGACCATGTGCATCACCCGAATGTCTTCAGGGAGCGCCGCATTGACCTTTACCATGAACGTTGGGATGTCGTCGCCGACCTGGAGCTTCGCGGTCAGCAGCTGGCCAGCGGCGTGGACGCCCTTGTCGGTACGCGCAGCACGGCTCCAGCCGACCTTCTGCAGGAAGCCGTAGTTCACTTCGGCGATCGCACCCGCTTCGAAGAGCGCGCGCTCCACTTCGGCCTCGATCGTCTTCACGCCTTCGTTCCTATAGCGCAATACAATCCGCTCTTAATCAACATTGCAATCAATACAACACCAATCGTCATGTCAAAGCACGTACATTTGCATGCCGGAGTAGTTCTTGCCGCAGAACGCAAGCCAGATGCCGTAGCGGCGCTTCGTCACCTTGTCTTCGGCGCTCACAGCGGCATCTTCCACAGCAGCAGCCTCGCCCTTGGTGGCGAGCTCCGCCTTGCGAACAGCCGCGTACGAGCCCGGGTGGATGGCCTCGGAAAAGCCCGCGCGGCGGTCCACGCCTTCGTTCTTGCGGCCGCGCTCCTTGCGCTCGCCATCGTCGTTGTCGTTGCCCTCTTCGCCGGTTCTCGCCTGCTTATTCTTGCGGCGCACGGCCCAGTGCGTCTTGCGCTTCGCCATCTTTACTGTGTGTTCTGGTCAATTGGAGCTCTTCATGGTCCGGGAAGATTGGCTGGGGTGGAGGGTACCATATATACCGGTACAGTGTACCATTTACAAATATGGTACACTGTACCCTACCAAATTCTGCTTGTGTCCGTGTGTCATCCACACTCTCACACCGGAGACCAGCGGAACAACAAGAGAAGACAGAAGAAGCAAAGATGGTGCTCGTGAACAACGCGCTGCGTCGCGCCGTCACGCGCTCACTCGCGGTCTACGCGCCCCTGCTGGAGATGCAGCTGCCCCAGCGCCTGGTTGCGCTGCAGACGCGTCGCTTCTCGCACGCGAACCACCCGTCCGACGCGCCCGACCCGAAGGACATCTTGCGGCCGGATATCGTCGCCAAGCCGCAGCTACCGCTCGACCAAGAGCTCCCAGGGTGCGCGTCGTAGCCCCTCATGAAGAGCTACTATTTGTTTATATTATGTGTGGCTCATGACTGTTTGTGTGAATAGACTGCCAAAGCTCAAGCCTGCGAGCCAGCTGCAGGCGCCGCAGACTGAGATCACGGTGCTCCCGTCCGGACTCCGCGTGATCTCCCAGGAGACGTATGGCCAGGCGGCCACGCTCGGCATCTTTGTTGACGCAGGAAGCCGACTGGAAGACGGTACGCACCACTATCACATTTGCTATCGACAAGCTAGCTCGCATTCACTGACCTGGTTGCATTATGTGTTACAGATTCGAACGTTGGCGTGACGCACTTGCTCGAACACTTGGGCTTCAAGAGCACGAAGACGCGCTCGCACGCGGAGCTCGTGCGCGAGATCGAGGGTATCGGCGCGCTCACGACGTCCTCGTGCGGCCGCGAGCAGATCATCTACACGATCGACCTGCTCCGCGACAACGTCGAAAAGGGACTCGAGCTGCTCGCCGACTCGGTGCTGAACGTCGACGTGGACGCTGAGGAAATCGAAGGCATCAAGGCCATCATGCGCTTCCAGACCGAAGATTTGCTCGAGAACCCGCAGGCGTTGCTCCAGGAGTACATCCACTCGGCGGCCTACGGCGCGAATGCGTCACTGGGTCGTCCGCTGCAGTGCCCACTCGACAAGATTGATGCGCTGTCGCTTGAGAAGGTGCTGGCCTTCCGAGCCAAGCACTTTGTCGCGAACAACATGGTGCTCGCGGGCTCGGGCGTGGAACACCAGACGCTCGTGACGCTCGCGAACAAGTTGTTTGCAGACATCCCCCAGGGCGACGCGCCCACGCACCTCGAGCCTGTGGTGTACACGGGCGGCATCCAGACGATCGAGAACCCCGAGTCTATGTTCTCGTACGCGGCGCTTGCATTCCCCACTGGCGGGTGGCACCACGAGGACCTCGTGCCCGTGTGTGTGCTCCACACACTACTGGGCGGCGGCGACAGTTTCTCGGCCGGTGGTCCAGGCAAGGGCATGTACTCGCGCCTGTACACAAGCGTGCTCAACCGCTTCTACTGGGTCGAGTCGGCCTTTGCGTTCTCGTCGATCCACGCGGACGTCGGCCTGATGGGCATCTACGGCGCGTGCTCGCCGTCTCACACGAGCAACCTCGTGGCGCTGCTCTGCAACCAGCTGCTGAACGTTGCGAACCGCCCCGTGGACGCGGTCGAGCTCGCGCGTGCTAAGAACCAGCTCAAGTCGTCCGTGCTCATGAACCTCGAGTCGCGCATGATTTTGTACGAGGACATTGGCCGCCAGCTGCTCACCTACGGTATGCGTGAGAGTCCCGAGTCGGTCTGCGCCAAGATCGACCAGGTCACGGCCGCGGACATCCAGCGCGTGGTGCAGGACGCGATGCAGCACCCACCCAGTCTCGTGTACTCGGGCGACCTGAAGCTCTTCCCAGGCTACGAGCAGGTCATCGGCGGCCTGAAAGAGGGCTTGAAGCAATAGAACAGTGTGGGTATGAGAGAAGACGCACTTAAATACAGAGCTCTCTTTAAAGAGATACTGAGTATTGCATTTAAATCGTGGGTGGCCTCGAGAATGTCCATCTGGTCACCTCAAAAGTGGACATTATTGTCGTCTCTTGTGGGACACTTCATCGTGCAGCAAACGGAAGCCGCGCAGAAAGTACTGGCACTTCTCGACAGTGTCCGTTTCAATGTCGAGCGTCCGACACGGGTGGACAAACACGAGCGAGAGACACTTTGCTGGCATCTCGGGCTTCTGGCGCAAGAACACTTCGGTGGTCGCTCCGAGAATTACGTCCACGAGGTCGCCCGTCTCAACTTTTGCATCAGCCCGTGGCGACGCGAGCGAGACAGTGCTCGAAGGTGGCTTCCACGAGATCCAGCGGCAACCAAAGTCCGAGAAGAGCACGCGCGCGTGCGGGTTGCCGCGCGAGCCGTACTTGGTCACCACGACGCCGTTCACGAGCTGCTGTTTGAAATGCGCGAGGAATTCCTGGTCCTTGCTGTAGGCCTCGAGGCGCGCGCGTGCGCTGTCCTCCAGGCAGCTTAGGGCACTTCGCAGCTGCTCTTTCTCTTGTTTTTCCATCTCGCAGCGCTTCTCCAGCAGCAAAATCTGCCGCTGGAGCTCCTCGTGGATCAACAAAGAGCTCTGCTGGGCGTCTAGATGCTTGAACTCGAACTCGCTGTGAATAGTTTGCTGGTGACTGTGCGCAGCCTCGATCTCGCTTTGCAGCGAGGTGATCTTGTCACGTAGCTCGCCATTTTTTAACGACAACTCGTCGATTTCGTGCTCGTACGTCTCGCTCGTGTGCTCAAAGCGCAAGGCCTCGACCAGTAGCTCGTCGCGATGCTTCTCGAGAGCCACGTGCTCCTCTCGCAAGTGCTTTAGGAACCCGAGGTGTTCAATCACTTCAGCTGACAACTCATCGTCAGATCTCGATCCGCACTGAAGCAACATGAGATGGTCCAGCTCTGCGCCAGTGTCGCTCAGAGCAGCTTCGATGCCCTGCTTCAGCACACTCATCTGCGCAGCCTTCAGGTTGAGCTCGTGATTGAAAAACTCCAATTGCTTCTCAGCTACCTTGTGCTGGCCCTGGGCTTCGACGAGGCGAGAATGGAGCTCTTCAGCGTGATGCGAGGCGTCCGAGTGCTCAAGCTGCAGCTCCTTCCACACGAGCGAGAGCTCCTCCTTCTCATGGTGGAGGCTCTCAACAAGCGTCGAGCTTTCGTCACAGAGACGCACCTGGTCCACCAGTTTCCCTTGGAGATTAGCATGAGAGCCCAGCAGATGCGTGTGCTCAACCTGAAGCTGGGCGATCTCATTTAGCGCCAAGTCGAGCTCGCTCTTGAGCTTCATAGTCTCACGTTGCTCCTGTTCGACAGTGGTGAGCAGCAAATCGCTCTCCGACTGCCGCTGACTCGCAAGAAGTCGGTTCTTCGCGACCACCGAATCGCGTTCTTCGCGCAATTTCAGGCGCTCAAGTTCGAGCTCCTGCTTGTCAGCCACGATCGCATCGCAGTCCTGGATCATGCGCTTGTTCTCTAGCATTACTCGGTCTTTCTCGCCCTGGAGCTGCATCATTTGCTGCTTTATGGTGCGCAGCTGGTCGCCCACGTCCTTGGTCTTCGCCATAAGATCGCCTACAAGGAGCGCTGTATTGGTAGAATCACCACCTGTTGATGGATTTCCAGATAAACCTCCGCCATGCAGGAGCACAACGCTGCTGCTACTGTTGCGTCGGGCAATGAGGCGGATCGACTGAGTTGAAAAATCACTCGGCATGCTGATATAAGATTCCAGCAGCCCACCACCGCCCAGTGGCGTGCTGAGGCCGATGCTGCTGTTGCGTCGCGTGATAACCGGAGGTCCTCCGGCCGAGATCATCATGCTGCTCTGACGGCGACGGAGACCTGGGGCTTCCAGAGAGGTGGCCTTGGATGACGACGTGACACGCTTGGAGGTGATGTCGGCGAAGGTCAGGAAGAACGCTGGCATCGCAGCCCGCATCCTGTTTCAAAACAGAGCATCACCAGCAAATATTTAGTATAGTAGGCCCATAATAATATATACCCTTTAGGGTTTCGACCAATTTCCGTACTTTTGCAGCACGAGGTCGTACGAGAGGCCCGCGACGTCGTCGCTGTTGACTTTGCGCACGCGCAGGTGCTCGCGGATGAGGCGCGAATAGTCGCCCACGCTCTTGCAGCGCGCGTTGTACTCGGCGGCGAGGCTCTGCGGCAAAATCTCCTTCACGTTGCACGCGTAGAGCAGCTCAGGAGCGTTTTCTTGCTCTTCATTGTTACTGGAGTCCGGCGTGGTTTGCGATATCGAAGTGAATGAGACGCCTCGTGAGCTCGCTCGAGAGCGAGCAGCACCCCCAGCGGCACACTGGAAGCCCAACCCCGTGGCCTTGGAGCCGTCGAAGAACACGCGGAACTCCTTCTCCCACTTGGCATCCGGTTCGTCCAGGAGAATCGCGTCGAGCGCTTTCTTCTTGAGCGCTGACTTGGCAGCCATCTGAGCGCTTACAACTGAGGCTGACGCTGCCGAAGAGGTAGTTGGCGCTTCGGCCGAGAAGAGACCGACGCAGAATTTGAGTACCATGCTTCCCTTCTGCTTCTCGTGGAGGAATGGCAGCTAGGATGTAGCTTCGTGTGGGTCATGGACCGAGTGCTGATGGTGGATACAAATAGCAGTCCTAAAATTATCTCACATTCAAAAATGGGGTTATCTGGCACTCGCAATCAGATGGCGGTGATCTCATTCCCGACTCACCAGCAGACCACAATTCCAACCGTTCTCTCTCTTCTTCTTCTTCGTCTCCTCACTTGCTCTGCTCGTGGCGCTGTTCCTTTTTCCTCAATAATTAAAGTACACGGTCAAAAACTGACAAAGTCTTCTCACCTATCCTCTGCTCATGTCATCGACGTCGCCAGAATTTTCACGTTCGCCTCGTCAGCTAAACGGCAGCCTCACTTCTCACTTGCGGTCCTTCCGCTGAGAGCAGAGCGGCACGTTGCACGACACGGTCTTGCACGTTTGCGTGTGGGACGTGACGATGCCCGTCCAGAGCTGACAGGCGCCGCACTTCTTCGCGTCGTGCGCTACCTTCTGGCGCATAGCCGCCATGTGGCCAACCACTTTCGCCACAAAGTTCCGAGTGGAGACACAGAGCGGGTTCGAGCACCCAGTTGCGCACTCCGAGATGTGCTGGAGGCCTCGAATCACCGACTGCATCTTTGCACTCGCCACAGACGGCGGTGGTGGAGCTGCTCGCACAACTGGCACCGGAGCTGGGGCTACTGGGAGTACAATGGGCTGCTGCAACGCGGCAGGCGGCTCGGCCATCGTCGTATGCACACAGCGCGGGATCGCCTTCGGGTCGTCGATGTCCCCGACAGAGGTCGGACTCGAGGGCTCCGCACGACGCGGTCGCTTGGATGCATGCTCGTCGTCATGGTGGTGGTGGTGGTGATGATGATGATGAGCCGGAGCTGCGGCATGAGAGGCTGGCGGGATCTGGACTCGTAGTCCTGGAAATCCGTTCTGACCGAAGTCGGGAGGCGACCCCCATTGCGTTCTTGTCGACGACGCCTGAGCTGAAACTGAGACCGCGTACTCTGGATGGAATGCGCTCCGCTTTCTTGAGAGCATAGCCGTCGTCAGTTGAGCTGAAGATGAGGATAACGCTGCACGAGTGGGCGGAGCAGAGAATAAAGGGGGAACATTCGGGACGTGGGCGTTGCTGTTGATGAGTGAGCTTGAATGCGGATACCCTGTTCGGGGGACTCGTGCTCCAGCAGCAGCAGTGAACGCGTCTCGAAAACTCCCTTCACTCTGTGAAATATTCTATAGGAAAATAAACACAACATGCACACATAAGGTTAGTAAATATATACAAATGCATGCGAGCCACGCCAGGTGTCTTTTGTGTAGAGCATCCTGTTCATTCAGCGCTAGGGGGGGGGGGGGG